>BTPG01000003.1:162422259-162682259 GCA_036245525.1 Semisulcospira habei
AGGAAGGCAAGTGTGTCTGCGCTTAGTTGATAGACATTAAGTTTTTGAACTAAAGTTTCATGATTGACGAGGTCAAATGCTTTTGAAAGGTCCAAAAATACTGCTCCAGTCATTTGACTGCTATTTATGGCAGTAAGCCATCTGTCAACAAGGTGTACCAATGCTGTGTGACAGGAGTGTTTCCGCCGAAAGCCAGATTGTAATGGATGTATGAGTTTGTGTTTTTCTAGAAAATGTTGTAAGTGTGTGTGAATGTGTCTTTCTATCGGTTTCGACAGTGTTGACAGTAGCGAAATGGGCCTGAACTTGTTAGGGTCGGCAAGGTCTTTCGTTTTAGGTAGTGGGATCACTTTGGCTGTTTTTAGAGAAGATGGAAATATCCCCTGCTTTATGCAAAGGTTGTATATATATATGTCAAGGTATCTAAAATATACGGTAGGGCCATTTTCAGAACTGAGCTACTAATACCATCATGGCCAGACGTACGTTTGTTCTTTAAGTACGAGATGGATTTTCCCACGTCGTATATCGTTAACAGCGGAATGCTGAATGACGTGTCAGGGTCCAGCCGTTCTGCACAAAACGTCTTTAGCTTTTCGGACACAGCTGAAGACTGACCAGAATATGTATTTTTTAGCAACGTACTGGCAGCCGAGAGGAAATGCTGATTCAAGATATCAGCTGATAACTGTGTACATTGTGCGGTATTTTTGGACCTCGTAAAAGCATTGATCGCTCGCCACACAGATACGACATCTTTCTTTCCGTTCATAAGACGGTGAAAAAGTGACCTTTGAGCTTTCCTCACTAAATGTTTAACATGGTTTCTTTGCCTTCGATAAGCAATAAAATCCTTCTTTCTTTTATAGTCATCTCGGAGCTGCATGGCATCCTTGATTTCCTTACTTAACCAGGCGGGAAGCTGGGGGTTCTTCACCCGTTTCTCTCTGAATGGAGCGTGTTTATCGAGAACACCAAGGAACAATCCGTACCACTCAGACAAAGCATCGTTGGGGTCATTATGGTAGTACACTGTATCAAAGTGTGTGCTACTTAAATCACAAAGAAATGTTTCCTTGTTGAAGTGTTTAAGTGATCTGTATCTAATAGTCGTGTGCTGATGTTTTCGGAATGAATTATCCGCTTTTAATGCCAAGCAACAGCACACCGGGTAGTGATCGCTAATCCCTACCTGAAGCACGTCTACTGCCATCACCCTTGATTGAGTAGTTGTATATATGTGGTCTATAAGGGTGGAGGAAGTTGGACTAACACGAGTTGCTGTTTTAACTAGCTGCTTTAAACCAAACATAGACATGGTGCACTCCCAAGCAGGGTTATTCAAAAACATGTTAATATTGAAATCGCCTAGGATCAAAATTTCAGAGCTGGACTGTCTGACCTTATCCATCATGGCGATAAAGTCGTCGAACCATTGAAATGTTGATGCTGGGTTCCTGTAAATGTACCCGACCAGCACGGGGCTGGATTTGTTTGCCCTTAACTCAACCCAAATGCATTCTACGGTTTTTGACTCCAGGTCCCCACGCCTGCGAGTAATACCGCTAATTGAATTATGAATGTATACTGCAATACCCGTATGTCCCGAGTATTCAGCATCGCGGCGCAGTACAGTGAAGTCCTGGATAGAAACGGCCTCATCGCTGATGTTACGATTGAGACGCGATTCCGTTACACCAAACAAGTGAAATGGATTGGATTGACTCAAGAGCACACACAGATCGGGAACTTTGTTAGTTAAATGATAAACATTTAAATGGCCAATATGTAACTGGCGATCATACACCATGATTGCTAATGTATGTCAATACCAAAGAGTACAAATAAAAAAGCTTATAAATGATACAAAGGCAAATAAGAGCTGAAATAATAAAACAAAGCAAAAGAATATCAGTCCGCTCTAACACACAGAATGTGGGAGGCAAGTGAAAAAAAAAAAAAAAAAGAGTTTCTTCTACGCATTCACTGATATAGACCACACTACCGGTCACTAACGGTCACTAACAGGGACTAATCCCTTTAGAAAACTTCAACAGTCAAAGCTAAACGACCCCGCTGCGCGATAGGGGAAATAAAGTCAGCGCTGCGAAAGGACACAGATATGATCGTAGTGTGAATATACGTAGAGCACTAGTAGAGAAAGTGTCACGGTGCACAAGTACTAGTGCTATAAGCGTCACAAATCGCACAGAGTGAGAAGATCGGTATTCACGAATACTGTCGGCAGAAGTCAAAAGGATGACAATGTTAATATTGGACCACGCGCAGTGGTTGAAGTTAAAAACAAATGAATACGTCTCTGCGCAAACACAATAATTATGAGCAATGAGACGCAAGAAAATCAATTCGATATTGTTCAGTGTTAGCCTGGAAAGTAAAGCACAAAGTTATGTAAGGAAGAGTAACTGAATGTTCTGGAAATGAGTCTAATACACACGCACGGGGTGGCTGTACTGTGCCCACGGTTCCTGCTGTGCGTATGGCGTGTATGTGAGCGGGGGGACGCTGAAAGGATACGTTGGTTGCGTCATGCTGAAGTGTCCCCATGGTCCGGCCTCGCGATACTGTGGAAATGCGGCACTGTATGGTGGTAGTGGCGGTTGCTGCCACATAGGATACTGGCCCGGCATTTGTTGCTGATAGCTACATTGACTCTCTGCTGTACCACCAAATCTGGATTCGCTGTACTGTGATTCCAGACCTGGTGCTACAGCAGAGGACACTGACAGTCCACCTTGACTCTCCGGTGCAGCACCGAAGCTGGATGCACCACAGAGCGATTCCAGGTTGGGTGCTGCAGCGGACACTGACTGTCTGCCGGCTGCGACATTAGCGTAAGTGTTGGTGGTGCCAGCGTGTCCTTCACGTCGCTGACGGCGGTGACGGTCACCACCTGCAGGCTGGTTGTTGGGAGTGGTGACGTCAGTAGCTGGCCCTCCTCTCTTTATGTTGAGGGCCAGACTGATGGTGCCCTGGCGACTAGGATGGATGGGGTCACCGCGCCTGTAGAATTTTCTACGCGGCAACCCATCAACAGCAGTAAAGACCTGAGTGTTGTCTATCAGTGTGACACCCAGCTTTCTGCACACATGGAACAGGTTACTGTTGGAGGCGGTGATGGCCCTATACAGCTGGTGTCTACTGTCGGTCGGCAGGATGGAGGATGCCTGCAGACGAGCGCCGGGAAATACCCGCCTGCATTCCCGGACGAGCTGTTCCCACACAGCGCTGGTCACTTCCTTCTGTTTGCAATCGTTGATCCCCACGTGGAAGGTCACCAGTGCCACCGCTGTGTGGGACGCGTGTTGTCGCTGGAGCCAGTTCAGCAGGTGGACAGTCCGCAGGCCAGAGACAGATAATACGTCTACTTTTTCTATAGGGTAGGTGGGCATCTTCTCTGCCTTGATGTTGCGAACAACAGAGTCTCCAATGACCAGCGTGGTGGTGTCACTCTGCACTGAATGTCGCAGTATTTGCTCATCTGGAGACATTTTGTTATTACGCTGCTGCTGGCTGCTGGCGTGGTCATACCCGTTGTTGACCTCAGGCAGGCCGCCGGTAATCCGTACTGGTATGAGTCGCTCTGGGCTCTTCTCGGCTGCACTCACAGCCTGTACCGTGGCCAGTTCTTGCAGAACGGGTGGAGGGGAGGGGTGACAGGGAGCAGCGATTGCGCTGCCCGTTACCTGGCGCGGAGACGCACAGATATCAACATTGGCAGACAGGTCAGTTTGAGTGTTACCACTCATGGCAACGTCTGAGTTGTTGGACGCAGTGGCTGATTTCTTTTTCAACTGTTTTTGAATTTCCCTCAGGCGCTGCTTGTGGCTCTGTTTGGCGGAGGATAGCTGGTTGACAGTGCCGTCTGTGGCGTGTTGAGCTGTCTCCACACCAGTTATCCTGTCGTCCAGGCCGGACAACACTTCGCCCACACTTTTCTCCGTAACCTGTAGATCTCTGGCTCTCTTGACCGCCTCGTCACGGAGCTGACTCTCGAGCTGATCAATCCTGGCTAGGGCTGCTGAAAGTCCTTTGAACAGTGTACTGACGTCAGCGCGAAGGTCCGTGATGAGGTTACAAGCACTTTTGAGTTGTGCTCGCAGAGTATCAGGGTCAGTGGTGTCCTCGTGAGGACAGGTAGTCCCGAGGGCCGTGGTGGGTGCGGCCTCTGTATTACGTAATCCCAGTCCCGGAGACGCGGGACTGGCGTTCGTGTTTGGTCGGGTTGGGGGAAGGGGCGTGGCAGTGGACATTACGCCATCAACTGTTGCCGCAACAAGTGAAAAATCAGTGCGGGCGTTCTGAAGTGGCTGGCCAGTAGATGTGATGATGGGATTAGTCGGGGATGAGTGGTCGGATAGAAGGGGCGTCGGTTGATAATCCCCCGGAGACGCGGGACTGGCGTTCGTGTTTGGTCGGGTTGGGGGAAGGGGCGTGGCAGTGGACATTACACCATCAACTGTTGCCGCAACAAGTGAAAAATCAGTGTGGGCGTTCTGAAGTGGCTGGCCAGTAGATGTGGTGATGGGATTAGTCGGGGATGAGTGGTCGGATAGAAGGGGCGTCGGTTGATAATCCCCTGTGATTGACGACTCTGCCGGCTGCACAAGAAGAGAGACTTCTTTGTTGTCCGAGGGAGTGGAGAGGGTAGGCGTGATGGGGGTGTCTGCTAGGGAGACAGCCAACAGCAGGCCCCGTGAGGAGTTGGAAGGGGTGGCGGGTGAGGTGACGATACTTTCTGTAACGTCAGGGCCAGATGCATGATGGTTGCTGGTGACGGGGACATTGTCTGTAGGGTCCGCTGTACCGGCCAGGAGCTGTTGTACATAATCACAAAGGGCCCGGTACTCCGATCTCACCCACAGACCCTTTCTCTTCCCCTGAATCATGCAGGTGCCACCGGTTGTCCGCCTCTTTCTAAAGTACACGGTGATGACGATAAGTTTGTTCTCGTCTGTGTGTACCGGCCCTTCATATATCTTAACTATTGTCTTGGCCAGGTGATCAGGGACCAGGGTGTGGGGAGAGAGGTAGCCATCAAGGGTGACAGCTTCATTGTCATAGTTGAAATCTTCCCATAACACATTGTGGACTCCTGCAGTGTGTTTGGGCAGAAGCTGCATGTATCTCACATACACGGCATTCCTCCACGTCTTGAGAATGCTGAGGGCATTAGCACCTTTACATTCAAATCTTGTTTGGAGTTTGTCTAAGGTGTCTCTCAGTACTGGGTCACGGGGGATGGTGGGAGTGGAAGGGGGTTGGTGTACAATGGCTATAGTTGTCATGGTTTCAGATAGGAACAGACATGTGATTTAGAGTGGGGCGGGAGACGAGGATGGGTCACTGACGAAATGTGGTTTATAGTTGGGGGTGGGGGGGGGGGGCAGTGGAGGGTGGCTACGCAGGAGAGGGAGGGCGTGCAGAGGCAAGAGGCAGAGCGTGGGTAGGGGGGAGGAGGCGCCAGGAAAATGGAGCAGGGGTAGTGATGGGTGTGAGTGGGAGGGGGGGTGGGTGAGGTAATGGAATGTGAGTAAGCCGAGGAGAGGGAGGGCGTGCAGAGGGTGGGTAGGGTGGAGAAGAGGGGCCAGAAACACGGGGAGGGGGTGGGGAGGGGGAGGGAATGGAGGGTGGGTAAGCAGGAGAGGGCGGGCGTGACGAGGGTGGGTGGGGTAGAGGTGCCAGGAACAGGGGGGCGAGGTGGGGATGGGTGTTGGCGTAAGTCAAGTGTGGGGTTCTAGCTGGCATGGATTGATGACGTACGATGCCGGACCTGCCAAGCTGATCCTAGGCAGATAAGGCTGGAACTGTTTACTCGGGCGCGGGTCAGGCGTGACCGCCGACAGCGCCGCCTTGTGTAAACACATCTGGCAGCAGTTTCGTGGCAAAGACAGCAGTCTTAGTATCAGTGGTGTAGTCTGACTAGTCTATAATATATAGCGTACGGGCTGAAGGAACGTTAAGAAAAAGCATGTTTTTTTACTCACAATAAACACGGTACGGTGAGATAGTATGCAAGTCCACTCTCCGTTGCAGTATGCATTTGAAGTCCAGGACAAAGAAATTAGTTGCAGTAAACAGCACGTTACAGTCCAGTATAATGAACCACAATGGAAGATGTGAAATAGTTCCAAAATACCACACACAAGAACTTGAAAACACCACACGATTAATTCACCACTGAATTAAATCACAAAATATCCAGATATGCAATGAGATCACAAAGTAGTGTGCGCAATTAGAAAACAAAACGTCCGAGTAACGTAGAATAGTAGAACACAATACAATCCATGAAACTGATATCTCGTCTGCTTGACTGTTCAGCGGAGAGATCGGAAAAGTCGACCGGAGAGAGAGAGAGTCAGTCAGTCAGACAGACAGAGACAGACAGACGGCGAATCATCTCAAACTGGAAGCAGATCCATTTCTCTGTAAGGTAAAATGTTTTGTCCTGCGACACTAAAGGTGAGGGAAACGACAGATAACGACCTTGCTCTAAATTGTTTACAGCTACCTTTGTATTACATGTAAGTTGCTCAAAAGTCAATCGCACTGAGACGGCTATTGCAGCTCGCTCGCTGTGTAACGCAAATGTCTAAGGAATCAAAACAGACAGAACACAAACGATTAACCTTTTGCCTGCTACCGATGATATCGGTCTTTTCTGCCATGGTATCGTCAGTAGCAGTCAAGAGTGCTGGTTTCCGATTTTGGTCCTAACTGCTCATGAAAAGCACAGACCAGCACCAGTCGAGTTCTGATCCTGAATTGAAGTAGTATTCATTTCCTGACGATTTCCAGTGTCCAGCGCAACCGACGGCGAGATTCCTGTCCCAGGCAGTCTGATGCAGGCCACGGAACACAGTGCCGTTTCCGTACTGTCCAGTCTCTTAGCCATAGTCAGTCCCAAGCATCCCCTAATATTTCAATCCCCTAAAAAACACTACTGCCCACCAGCTGCACATTTGCCATGCACAAAATAACAATAAAAACAGCACATTGACAGTCTCATTTCTTAGCTATGAACCTGATTCCTTACCAACCCCACACCCAAGCACAGCTGAAATCAGCGTGCCCCTCAAATCACTACGTCAATGGCAACTCAACATAAGCCCACAATTGTCCACTGGATAAGCTCAGGATGGTATGAATCAAAGCACCAAACATGTCTCCTCTCATCTAACCAAAATTTTCCAGCAAATTCCAACATTCAGCCCTACTACAAATTTTTAAACAAGGCAAAAATTATTAAAAAAAACACCGGTCCTCTTACTGCCTCAACTGGCCAAATTTGACTATGTAATGTGACCTGAAAGAGGAACTCTCCCATCTGAACACCATTCAATCTGCCATCAGTGCAACTCTTAGACACTAGCTAAGTCAAACCCAAAGTGACACCATTGAATGTTGCTGCATCTTTAAGTTAAGGCCCATTATGTGAAGCGTGTTGTTGTGGCGTTCACTATGCTGTTGATGTTTTGGATCATGCATATCTGATGCCATGAAAAACAGACTAGATATGGTCAGAATGCCTCCAAAATTGGCATGTACATCAAGTAACATATCTGATTTTTAGAAATGTTGCATTTGAGGCACAGGCACATGAAAGTTTATTTTTTCATATTTTTCCATTACCCACCCCCTACTTTTTCTGTTTTCCCAACTTTACACACACATGCAATACAGTGAAAGTGACTTCTGGTGGGCTGGACAACTGAAAAAGGTTACCATGACACTGACATTGATGAAAAATAAGCTTTCAGACCCAAGGCCATTTCCTTGTGTATCTCAGGGCAGCCTAAAGGACAATGCCCAGGCATCCTCACTGACCCTGTTGTCTGGTGCCAACAAGCTGGAAGAGGCCTGTAACCAGCTGCCATGCCCTATATGCTGCTGGCAATCTTTTCCATCGGCAAAAGCGGTCATGAAACAGCTGTGCAATTTAAACATTAAGTCTACTGAACTAACCCACAGACAAAAGACTACACAAAACAGCCAAAACTATGCTAGGCGGGACACACCGCATACCCAAACAAGTGTCTGGAGTGCTTATTTAGGAGATAGCAGGGAAAAAATGGTTATGTACAGTTCATTTTTATATAAAACACACCTGTCAGAGTCTCAAAAGACCTCACCTCATGTTGCAAATGCAGCAGGCATGTGTGTGCCAAACCTGTGAGCATTCCTGTAAAAGCCTGTACTGGTGGCTGACACTGCTGGTCCCATAACAATGCACTCAAATGAGCTTTACACAGAGTAAAAGTGCTTGTGTTTCGCTCAGAATAGACACCAGAGACATCCTTACTGACAATTACAGCAGAATGACACCTCAGACGCAACCAGTGTAGCTGGATCATGCAAAATAACACTTCTGCATGTCACACTATTTTGGCGGCTGATTTCACTCTGAGGTCAGCTGTCTAATGAAATGAACATGCTGACACTGTTTCATTGTAGTTTTGATATTAACCTTTGACCTTAAGCCCCCCCCCCTTCCCCCAACACCCACCCCCCACCCCACCCCCACCCACCCCACCTCACAACTTCAATAACTGAAAGAGTGACTTTTTTAAAACGCATTTATCAAACTAAAAGCCCCAAACCACACCTCTTTCAAGGTCAAGGTCACAGCTCAAGGTCGAAGGTCAGACTCATGACTACTTGTAAGACAAAAAAATAAATGAACAAACACACAGTGCAGGTAAACAGGGTGTTGCAACGAAAACATGCAAAAACGCCTATAAAACTGCAATCGCAGCGATTTTGGGGCAAAATTTTAAAAAATTCATGATTTTCTCAGTTTTCCAACTGCAAAAGTCCAAACTCAATGATATGGTAACATTAAACCAGTTTCTGATCTATGTCACATATGGCATGTGGTGCCCTGACAATGCGGATGACCTCTTAACTATCGTCTTTCATTTCCGCCATCAGTACCCCAATAGCAAAACGTCTTCGGGCCAACAACGGCCGCACTGAGCACGCGCACGGCCATCGTGGGCCCGAGGACCTCTGCTTACTGGGTTTTAGCGTGGCAAATTGTGCCAAAACAGCGTACTATTCAGACATCTGTCCTTGCAGTATAAATGAGCAAAGACGGATACGACAATGAAGAATCGTTCCAGCAAAAACGCCTGCACACCTATTTACCGCCGAGAAACAATTCCAAGCAAGAGGACTGAAAAATGAACAGGTCCTTTGTAAAGAACAAACGCTCAAGGATATGATGATAAATCGTTTATGTAAAATACCCTGCACGCCTGTTCTTTGCTGC
This sequence comes from Semisulcospira habei, assembly GCA_036245525.1. Classification (NCBI taxonomy): domain Eukaryota; kingdom Metazoa; phylum Mollusca; class Gastropoda; family Semisulcospiridae; genus Semisulcospira; species Semisulcospira habei. The sequence goes on from BTPG01000003.1 coordinate 162,431,555, forward strand.
TGAGACAATCTAACTTGGCGAACTCGATTAAGAAGTAGCCTAACTCCCTCCCTCCCTCCTCCATTTCCCTCCCCTCCCTCCCTCCCTTTTGTGCATTCCCTACTAACTGTTGCCAAGCTCAAATGACATCAAGTCACGGAAAGGAGGCCGCAAAAATAATTGTACGAAAAAAATCGTTAGCGATGAGAAAAACCATCCCAGTATTAAAAGGCTCTTCAATCGCGTTCCATGCTACGACGCTTTGATTATGACCATAAAAATTTGACGGGAAACAATCGAGTACTCTCATTACGGAGCAGATCGAAAGTTCACCTTTCACTGCCACAGCCAAACCCTTTTTTTGTGTGTTAACTCATTGGAGACGTGCCGCATACGGATACCCCGCAACTGAACAGCCGCGTATCCCTATACTGCACGTCTCGAATGAGTTAACTCATTCAGCCCTCACACAAGATATGAATCGACCATGATAGTTCAAAGGTGGTGCCAGAATAGCTTGGCGCCTGAGGCGCCAAGTTATTCTGGCACACCCTCTGAACTACCACGGTCGATCTGCTCAGTGTGCTAAAGTCTTATACTTATACTAATTAAGATTCTGGTCTCTGGTACTGCACACACACACACACACACACACACACACACACACACACACACACACACACACACATACACACACACACACACACACTGTGGAGGACAAAGGCAGCAAAAGGGATAGCGATGAACGAATGCAAGATACATAAAGTAGGAAAAAGCACCGGTAAGGGAAAGAAGTGTGCAGACCCATGATCATAGATCGAGTTGGCCTAAGCACATAAAACACACACACACACACACACACACACACACACACACACACACACACACACACACACACACACACACACACACACACACACAGACAACCTAATGAAGCACCAACTGTGTGCTGGTAGGCCTTACAGTTCAAGCGCTAGTTGCTCATCCGCGGCATATTGACATGTACGACAGCAAACGGAGTGCAAAGGCGTCGGTCTTATGAGGCATCTTCTGCGTGTGCTGGTCGGTGATCTTGGACCGCGCACCTTAAAGCGAACTGTTCCAAGGCAAGAAAAGTTAAATAGCTCGCAATACATTTAGCTTGTCTTACAATAATGCCGCACAATGGGGCAAATTCAACTGATCGAGTCGCAAAAATAAAATACTTTTCCCGCTCTTCCTCTCCTTCGTACGCAGGAGAGCTCCATAGATGCGCACAAGGGGCAGTAGAAAACGTCTGTTACGTGTGCCTGCTGACACGGATTGTAAACTGAGGAAGGAGCGAAATGCACTGCGGCTACTAGTAGCACGGCAATACTGAGAACCCACTGTATCGCCAACGTTTAGCAACCAGCGCCCGCCCTGGAGCAGATCGCATTAACACATACGAGAAAAGCTGCACCCGGATACGAGGCTTAACCCTTTTAGCCCCGGGACCCATGCAGCAGGAGATGGACTGATCACTATAATTCAAGGGTAATGCCAGATGAGCCGGCGCCAGGCTCATCTGGCACTACCCTTGAATTATCATGATCAATCTATCTCCTACAACTATAGTCGTTAGGCAACAACCTCCCAAATTTGAGAAATGGGACCATGGGGCTAAAAGGGTTAATGCCGCGTATCCGGATGCGGCACATCTCGAATAAATTGCGTACTACGTGCAACTTGTGGGGGACGGATCGACGACGATGGCAAACCGGGAGGCACTGGCCTAAAGATAGGAGGCACCGCTTGTGCGTGATTTAGAAACTATATATTACCTCTCTCCACAAGACGGACGGACACTTACATAAAAACGGGATACCCAGTGTGCTGGTCTGTGATTTTCGACCTTACGGCTGAAAGCATAGAGTCTGAAAGCCGTAAGGTTTAAAATCACAGATCAGCACAAGCTTGGTTATCGCGCAGTTGACGCTGGTAGCAAAGGAGTTGTAACAACTGATGCATCATGTGAGCAGGAACAATTAAGTCACGCACTTCACGACGGGACGAAAACCGAACTACGAGGAAAAAAAATGCACTGTTAAATGCAGCTAAAAGCAAATCGGTTGACGAGACGAAGTAAATGACAAACACCTACAAATATTCATTGAAATCAGTTCACAATGTCGAGCATGCGAAGGCAAACCAGACCGCCGCGTCATTCGAAATAACAGAACAACAAAGATGTTTGGAATAGGGGTTATTCCCAATTGAGAATCAGGTAAAAGACAGCAGGTTTTGCGCCTTGACAGTAAGGACGCCCACACAAAAACATAAGGGATTTTTTCGCAGGATCGCCCCGGTAACTGCTGCATGCGTCTTCTTAACAAGCGTACAGTGAACAATTTCATGATAAATACCACACACTTGGAATGTAAATGAAGCATTTTCAGTAATCAACAAAGATTCAGTCACATATGCCTAATTTAATAGAAAAAATACAATCGGCCTTGTTAATGGGAACAGCGCATTTCGGAAGTGTTTCTAATTCGTTTCAACAGAAAACACAAACGACAACAAGCCATGCTTTCAAATAAATCACGCACAAAAGGGATTTCCGGACTAAACGATATACAAAAATAGCACGGATACGTGTGTCTCATGGCAAAACTTTGCCAAATGTGTAAACCAACAGCACGACCCTTGAGGCCAAGTATTAAATTTTTCTCCAGAATCGGAAGAAACTAAAGTAGCTACAAGAAATAAATACATTTCTCAGGAAAACATTCTTTCCCCCAGAAAGGCAAGTGTCGCTGCTGAAAAAAAAAGAAAGAAAATTACTTAAAGAAATTGCAGCTTTAGGAAATTTTCTTCTCGACGTTTTCTGCAGAAATAGGATGGCGAGCCAGGGCTCCGGAGAGTCTCTCAAAGATGGAACTTTCTCCAAAACAGTCGAGTCCAAAACCCCGCAGTATTTCCAGACACTGAGGTTATAAAATGAGGCCGATTTTGACCAACGAGAGGCATAGAGTCTGATGTGTCTCTGCGGGCTGCAGGGACTCATCAAACTCTATGCCTCTTGGAAACGGGCAAGGCTGGTAGTGGGACAAAGTGTACTTTAAAGCATGCCTGCCAAAGCCATGAGCTGATCTCTACACTTTACTCCTAAAATCACCATCCCAAAAGAGGGTCTAAACGAGTTTTCCAGGGTCAGCTCTGACAGAAGAAACGTCAATTATGGATCATGCCCACTGGAATAACGGATGGGGGAAGAATAACACTTGTTCATCTGTAAGTAACGTAGATCATCAGGACTTCCCGCAGATCCTGTACCCGCTTATCCATACGAGAGATGGGTCCAGTATGTACATCGGTGTCCCTCAGATGCAGACGGAGCAGCGAGGGGAAATGTTACGGGGAAAATGAACTTCAAGTACGAAATTGGACAAAACCACACGTTTCAAAAAGTGTAACCTCTTATGGCTAAAGAGCTGATGTTCTGAACTCAAATTACAAAAAAACCTAGCTGCTTCGTCCCCGAAGATAAGACTAGTAGTGGAGATCGAGTTTGGGACAAAAAAAACTTTGGCCCAAAAGATGATACTCCAGCCAAGCTGGAAAGTGTTCTACAGCCAGCAGTCGCATTTTTTATTTAAAAAAAAAAAAGAAAGAAAGGCATCAAGAGATCACAAAATGTCTGTTAATATCGTTGAACATGCTCCATTCCAGCAGAAACAGAACATGGCCGATGATGAGCTGAGGCCTGCAGCCAGTCAATTGCAGCACAAGAGGCATACACTCTTGTGATACGATTTCAGTCAGCAAGAGGCATAGATTCTCATACGCCCCTGCGAATGCAGGGGCTCACGAGAATCTATGCCTCTTGCTACAGATTTCGTCCTCAGCTGTCGCGTAGCGTGTCATCTGAGTGAGTTGCCCCTTGGGTTGGTGGGATTGGAGTTTCCGATGCCAATATTCGTGCATGCCATGTTACGCCAGTCAGAATCATGCACGTCATTAGAGGTTGACAGACGCCCATTACGCGAAAAACGATTCCTTATTAGGGACTTCGAAAAGTAAACTTGCTCCCAAACGGTTCGTAATTTTGGACCTTACATCAAGATGTTCTCCCTTGCTGTCTGTTGCCGTCATGTCAACAGCGATGTTCTTACGTCCTGTGTATTTGCCCACATCACGCACTGCTTGTTTAACAAATCGGACTGGTATAAATAGACGACAATCGCTGAGAAGTGTAGGCGGAAACACTGAACAGGCCGCTTACTTAATAAGAGACACACGCAAGTCAGGGATCAAACTGCGTTTGCTTCTTTTTTCTGCTTATTCCGATGAGTTTGTGTGTTTCTGTTTGTTTGTTCCTGTCTGTCTTTGTGCTGCTGAAAAAGTGAAACAAAGAAATTTTTAACCCTTTGGGTGTCGGTAACGGCTTTAGTCGCGATGAATTTTACAGGAATCATCGCGACTAAAACCGCTACAGACACCCAAAGGGTTAATGCGCATCGTTATAATCTAGCTGTAATCCCTTGACTACTACGGAAAATTGCTGTTCGGAGGAAAAGACGAGTAGTTAATGCGTTTTCTCTGCCGAGCAGTATCGTCGGTAGCACTCAAGGGGTTAATCCATGAAAATATATGTTTGCTTCTCATTGTGTTTCTCTTCCGTGCCTCCTTCTTTCTGGGACATTCCTCCTCCACCTCCCCTGTCCCCAATCCTAATTATCGTCTGCTGATTTCTACACGTGTCAAAAAGCCGTTCCGCGCAAATGTTTTACCGACTAATGGGCTGAAAGCAAAACCCTCGTGTTTAGCACTGAAATCATCTGCAGGATGTCACCAAAGTCACGCCCAAGAGGCATAGATTCTCATGAGCCGCTGCACTCGCAAAGGCTCATAAGAATGTATGCCTCTTGCACGCTGACAACATGTGAATGTATGCCGCTTGCACTTGTAGGGCGAGTTCGGTTCCAGCAGTTTCCCTTTGTAAATCCCTGTTGCCTAACACACCAAGCCTGGGTCTTGCGTCACCGTGATTGACAATTTACGCTCTCCGAGACCCTCTCGTCCACGTCCAAACCTGCAATAAATATTCATACCTCGTGGCGTTTTTGCCTCCCTCGGTCGAACGCTGAAATTACATTTCACCTCCATCCGACCAGTACCTCCAACACACTTCCATCAGCAAGGGGCGTGGGTTCTCATGAGCCCCTGCGGACGCAGGGGCTCATGAGAATCCACGCTCCTTGCAGACGTCAGAGAATGCCCATGGGGCTCCAAAGCGAACGGGTATAAGTGTAATGAGATAGATATCCCGAGTCTTGCTTGGCAATCAACGACTAATGAGCGAGGATGACGATGTCATGAATGTTGACTAGCAAAGGCACGTGACAAGCTCGTGAGAATCCATGCCTCTTGCAAGCATACAAGGCCGGGCCGTTCTAGAAGGTCTGTAACGGTCTCTACAGTATCGATGGAATGAGGTCTTGTGAGGCAATCGTCTACTAACGAGCGAGGATGACGACAAGCAAATTATCGAGATTATTCCCAGCACCAAGAAGAAGCGTCAATGACCGCAGGGAAGCAAATAAGGAGGTGGGCAATGAAAGATTTGATTGTACATTGCTTAACGTCCCGACAGCAACAAGGCTTTCTCAGGACGTGCCTGCACTGCTTGTGAAAAAAAAAACTAAACAGAACATTGAATGTATGTCACCAGCCGGTCAAATACATTAAATAAACCTAACACATGAGGCCTAAACAAAGCTAAGACCATTTAGCAACACACATCCAATATCAAGAGCTACAGGCAGTGCAGACAGTAGGGAGAGTTTTAAAAAGGCAAATACAGGTGAATGGACAAAGGGTAGACAGAAACACATGCCCCAGAATAGAGAGAAAAACCCACCCTGTGGGGCTGACCAGGGTGACCATGGGAACTAAAAAATACCTAACCCCACCCAAGTCCCCCAGGGCAGACCCGGGTGGGGGGGGGGGGGCAATGAAAGGGTTGGTTGTCCATTGCTTAACGTCCCGACAGCAACAAGACTTTCTCAGGACGTGCCTGCACTGCTTGTGAAAGAAAAAAAAACTAAACAGAATACTGAATGTATGTCGCGAGACAAGGGCAGGGCAGGGTGGGAAACGGAAGCAGAATGGGAGGTAAACAGCAGGTGGAAATGAGCCATCTCCCCCTTCCATAAAAAAACTAAGTTAACCCTCTGCGTGTCGGTAGCGGTTTTAGTCGCGATGATTCCTATACGAATCATCGCGACTAAAACCGCTACGGACACGTAAAGGGATAAAAGGTAATTCGAACAATTCAATACAAATAATGATAAAATTATGGTCTCGGACTCCGTGACACAGAAAACAGACATCGAACAAACGTAAAGGAAGGTGGGGTGGAGGAACCAAGGGTTTAACATCCGTAAAGGATGTCGGCACACCTCCCGTGTTCAATAGCGTTACTTTTATGTGCAGGTTAACAAGCTAAGCTGGGGTTTAACACATTCAAGACGTGCTGCATTCGGATACGCGGCTTTACGCCGCGTATCCAGATGCAGCCCGTCTCGAATGTGCTTTTGTATTTTCCATACACCGGTAGAACTCCAGCGCGACCCTAGACTTCCTGTAATGGTCGACCATCAAGCAAGCTCAGACTGATCAGTTACAGAATGTTCCGTACATTGACCCATCACTAACACGCTGAAACAAGATATGTGGATCGCGCATGACAGTTTCAAGGTGGTGTCTGTGCGGCTTTGCGCCTAGGTGCGCCAAGCAAGAGGCGCCAAACCTGAACTATCATGGTCGAGCCAATCTAATAATCTTCCGGCCAACTAACTGTTCCGAATTGGAACTTTCTACCACAAACCTCCCGGGATCTGATATGCGATATAGTCGAACATGATTCGAGCTGACATTTGTCCTGCATGGAAACAGTGTGGTCTTACAAAACAGGTGCTCTCATGAGAAGTCTTGAACGGCACAAAGTATCACCTGTCATTAAAGAACATCATTTAGGCGGCTACAGCCAGAGTCACAGCTACAGCCACCTGAATGATGGTCTTTAATGACAGGTGATCTCTCATAAGGATGGCCGCTTGAAACAGGTTCTGCTGGTAGCTGGACTCGCAATCCAGAGGGGAAAGACGGGCTTGTTCCATAGTATGTCCGCTGAAAGGTCCTGGTAAATCAAAGCAATAGTTTTCCCTGTCCCCCATAACCCGCCCGTCTGGGCCGTCCATTATCACTTCAGTGCCGTGGAGTTAAACCCTAAACTAACCAAAGAACCAAACACGTTCTGCTGTATCACTGACTGGGCACCATAAAATCCAAAACGAATTCTGACCCTAACAGAAATAGTTCTGCTGTAATGCAGAATCCGCAGGCTTCAAGTTCACATTACTACCAGTGGAGATGTCATAGCTACTACACTTTGAACTGCTTGTTTATTTGTTTGTTTGCTTGTGTGTCCGCATGTTTGTCCGTTTCCTTTGTGTCACTATCAGTCTTACCTTAATATGGCACCAAATCTTACCAATCACTTTCAACGGACACAGTTATAACAAAAATAATTCATCAAAATTTATGTTGACAGAAATTCAAGAGACAACGGAGATCACAAAAACAATGCAAAAAATAAAGAGGCTAAATGTGATGTCTTTTATGTGACACATACGATGTTTTAGAAACATAACTAAGAGACACTGCCACAACAACAAAATAAGTTGTTGTTTTTTTAAATCACATTTCACCGCTAATTAAAATGTAAGTGAAGTTGTGTTTGAGTGCAAGTAACACCAATTCGCATTGCCTGAAGTTGCCAGGTATCGCATTTATGCGGTAATAATATATGCAACTTTAGGCAATGTAAAGAGGTGTTGTGCAACTTCAGGGGACACGAATGGGTGTTGTGCAACTTCAGGCAACACACAAAGAGGTGTCGCGCAACGTTAGGCAATATAAAGAACTGTTGTTTGCGCAAGCAACTGGAAGCATATTTTTTTTCGTGACGCTTTAACCCATTCAGCCCTGGCGCACTACAGCAGGAGATGGGTCGACCATGATAATTCAAGGATTGTGCCAGAATCTGGCACTGCCCTTGAATTATCATGGTCGATCCATCTCCTGCGACTGGTGCATAGTCATTAGATGACGCCTCCAAAATTTGGGAAATACGGCCGTCAGGCTGAATGAGTTAACTAGCATGGGAGTGTAATAACTTTCAAAATGACGACGAGTGTCGTAAGTGGTGGTTTTGTTGTTTTTGTTGTTGATGTGGTTTGTTTGTTTTTTGTGTTTTTTTTTTTTTTTTTTTTTTTTTGGGGTGGGGGGTGGGGTGGGGGTGGGGTGGGGATGGGGTTGTTGTTTGTTTTTTCATTTTATATTCTTATTCTAGGCATGACGGACGTTAGTTATTAAGCCATGATTTCAAGTCTGCGGCGTTCGCATTCAGACATCTTTACACCACCTAATCGGCAAATAAAATAAATAAATAAATAAATAAATAAAGCTAAAACGTCGTAGAATCCACAGACTGTGAAAAATCGATCATAAGAGTTCAATGGCAATGTCTGATTAGTATGATGCATAAAAAAGCGTCGAATTGCGGAACTATCATTGTGGCTAAATCTCTATCCTACCACTGGTACAAATCGTCAGTAGAAGACATCAGCGAAAGTCGGCACTAGGGATGATGAAAATCACGGGTAGGACACGTACCTTCGTCTGTTTGTCTTGCCTGCACAGTTAAGAGCAATAATTCTTGGAATATTTTAGTGTCTAAAACAAGCGCAAGCCAAATGATTTACGACAATCACTCAATCAATCAATCCAAAAATCAAAATGGACAGTGAAAGGGCTGAGTTAGCTAAAGTATTTAAATCTAAGCACAGACTTTTCACACAAGTCAATTTAATGCCTTGGACTTCAAAACACGGTCACAACTAAAACAAGATGGGATGAACCATAGCCCACAAAGTCCCTTCTATATGAGAGCTGTCCTGGCTGTCAATAGTCTCTACCTTTTGTCTTTGACCTGATTCCGATGTTGAATTAGCTCCTATTGAAAAAGTCTCGCAGATCTGCCAATGCATCAGTGAGTTCTATAAGGGGCGCAGGACATACGCGTCATTGATTTTGTCAAACGTCATTTGTCATGAGGTAAGTTTTAGATTTTACGTAATTTTATATTTTATGTGATATGAGTTTCACTTTCGCTTCATAGGCTCGAGAAAATTGTGACAAAACTAGAACTTCACGGTACAATTTCAGTCTTGTTATATTTTTTTGTGAAAGCTGGTTGACTTTACCTAGCTACATGACATACTAAGTACACGGGTCTCCTGCATGCTCTTCTGAAAGCGCGTCGATGTGTGTGTGCGTGTTAGTGCGTGCGTGCCCGCTCCAAACATCTCCAAGAGGCATAGATCTTCATGCGTCTGGAGGGAACAAGAGGATCTATTTCTCCTTGAGAGGCGCGCATGTTTGTTTGTGTGAGGGCGCATGAAGATCTATTCCTCCTGGAGATGCGCGCATGCTTGTGTGTGTGTGTGTGTGTGTGTGTGTGTGTGTGTGTGAGAGAGAGAGAGTTTTGAAAATCATAGTAAAGTCAACGTCAAAGATAGCTAACCGCAAAAGAAACATGGACACGAAGTAATTCAGCATGAGAGAGAGAGAGAGAGAGAGAGAGAGAGAGAGAGAGAGAGAGAGAGAGAGAGAGAGAGAGAGAGAGAGAGAGAGAGAGAGAGTCGCACACGTGAGAGAATGACGTCATATTTAGAGTATTATGTCAGTGTCTGCGTGGTTGATGGAGTTGCCTCTTTTACGTCACCGCCACTGTCTGACTTTCTCTCGAAGTAAAGTTTTTTTTTTTTATAGTGTTTTTAATTCTTTTCTGAAAAGAATTAATTTTTACTAAAGAAGTTGAAAGGATACAAAGCTGGCTAACAAACTCATCCAAACTAGCTATATGCAAAACTTCAAGTAAAAATGACAAAAATTACGGACTCTGGGTCAACCGACTTCCTATAAACGGTTGTTAATGTCTTCAATGAGACATTCAATTGCAATATGCTCGGAGGCTCTCTTAGCCACCCACTTAAGAAAGTATTTCGCCAAGTTTCAAGCTTGTGTGTACAGATATATCGGAGATTCTCTTGTTTACATACATACGCACACACATACATACATACGCACATACGGCGCTTCGCGCCAAATGTACGTTCAGCAGCGATGTTAGCGTAACTAGACATGACGTAATTTTTATCTTGTTACTTCAATTGTTAGAGGTTTAGTTTGCCCGCCTTTGACATCATAAACATGCTATTAAATTCGCCCCACCGCGACCCGTCCTAAAAAGTACCTTCTAAAAGGGACTTAAAAATACGAGTATCCAAGAAGTCTTGTCTTGCAAACATAAAAACATTTTATAGACAGCTTAAAAGGAGAAAACTGAGCTAATCTAAATCTAAAAAAAAAAAAAAAAAAAAAAATATAACATTAAAATTTCGACATTTCGTGTGCAGTGTTGCTTACTTTGCAGAGAACTTTAAGGGTCTCATAAACCCCCTTCCCAGTGTTGTATATCCGCTATATAACACAATTCTGGCCCCTCAAGACCTCCGCGGGGTGCAGATTCTCCATTGACATACACGTGTCCTTACACTCCCCTCATCTTCCCGTCTACGTTCTAAAGAGCGGATCGATCGATCGATCTAATCTAATCCATCCATCCATCCATCCATCCATCCATCCATCCATCCATCCATCCAACCAACCAACCAACCAACCAACCAACCAACCTATCCTATCCAATCCAATCTCTCTCTCTCTCTCTCTCTCTCTCTCTCTCTCTCTCTCTCTCTCTCTCTCTCTCTCTCTCTCTCTCTCAAACACTTCTATCATTGATTCTCACGGTGGGGCCCCTTAAACTGTGAATATATGCTTTCTGCAAAATGAAAAAAAAAATCCATCAACACGTCTCGCGAGGTTAAAAATAAATAAAACAAATGCAAGAAAGTCACAATGAGCGCTGACGGACGTCGAATCCCTCAACCAGCGCTTTCAATCTGCAAAGGGCATTGATTCTCATGAGCCCCTGCTGCTACAGGGGCTTATGAAAATCTACTCCTCTTACTGAGAGATGTATGCTCAGTTTACATCCTCTAAGGCAAAAGTCATTCTTGTTTCAGTCCGCGACAGCTGATCAGGCGATCATAGTGGCCGCGGGGCATATAGGTGACATTGTCGTAAGCCCGTTCGGTGTCAGTGCTGATCTGAGGACTTGGCAGACGATTACTGCCCTTATAAAGCAGAAAACAGGTAAGTCCATTTTTAAAAGCAAAACTTTCATTGTTTAACAATGAAAATCTTTCTTTTCTCATAAACTGACTTGCAGATTGAATGGGCTTCTTGTTTGGACTGGGCTTCCACGCAGTCACTAAATTGAAGTGTACCCGTGGCGTGATGACGTATGCTCTTCCGTATGGGCAAGAAACAAAGAATCCTTGCAAATGGATGCATCAGCTCTAATGAAAGACTAAATTGGGACAGGAAGCGATGAGGTCGACGGCATGCAGCCCTAATGATGCGCAAGGCGCGATGCCTGTGCACAATCTGGTGGAAATAATCAACACTTGAGCAAAAAGTATGCCCCACAGTTGCAGGGGCTCATGAGAGTCTATGCCTCTTGCGTTCTGCTTTATCTGCGTTCTCATGAGGAGACAGTCCGGGTTACGACTGTTGATAAGGAACTACGTGTCCTGCTCCTGGGGGAGTGCACATCGAAAGTCACTGACAAGTTTATTGCGTGAAAAATTCATTCCTTTAGCTAACGAGCATCGTTATTGCCAGTACAACATTAGCTTGAACATTATCGTTAAAAAGTTGTTGACTCCTTCATTTGACAGTGAGACATTAACTTAAAATATCGCCATGAACAGGAGCGGATCAGTTACCTCAAGGGGTGGTTTCCAACATTTTGCTTGGGACATTTAACCTGATATAAAAGACCTCCCCGACGCCAGACCTTGCTTCCAGGGGCCGAAAAATCGAAAAGGGGGAAGGCGCATTTTTTGTGTTAAGACTCTTACCACTCGTAAAAATATCATTTAACGGGGGGTGGGGTGGGGGGAGAAGAGAGAGAGAGAGAGTTAGTTAGTTAGTTATTTGGGTTTAACGCCGAGCAGGCAACTAAGGCCAGAGAGAGAGAGAGAGAGAGAGAGAGAGAGAGAGAGAGAGAGAGAGAGAGAGAGAGAGAGAGAGAGAGAGAGAGAGAGAGAGAGAGAGTTACGACTGTAGTTGTGTTGTTCCGTGAGAGCATGCATGTATTAATCGTAGGAAACGAGATATTTATTTGAGCTATCATGGTTACTAATCACGTACCTTTTCAGTAAGTTTCTTTATCGTTCGCGCAGAGAGCGGAATTGGCTTTGTTATGATACGCTAAGATTAGTCCGGAAGCTTCTAGCAAAGACGCATGGGGGAATAGCGGTCGATGTTTGTGATCCGTGGATTCGCTGAGAATAAACCAGAGCGTTCGAGCGGAATCGCGCTGTCTAGTGACCTCGCATGTGTGACATCAAAGTGTCGGCAACATTTTGCAACACAGTATTATAGCCGTTCTAATACTCTTAGTCATAGTTGTTTTCTGTACGCGTGAAGTTAGCAGCCAGTCAGTTTGTATTATGAAGGATCGTGAAATTTCTGGAAAATTCCGGCTATTGATTGATTGATTGTACATTGCTTAACGTCCCGACAGCAACAAGGCTTTCTCAGGACGTGCCTGCACTGCTTGTGAAAAAAAAAACTAAACAGAACATTGAATGTATGTCGCCAGCCGGTCAAATACATTAAATAAACCTAACACATGGGGCCTAAATAAAGCTAAGACCATTTAGCAACACACATCCAATATCAAGAGCTACAGGCAGTGCAGACAGTAGGGAGAGTTTTAAAAAGGCAAATACAGGTGAATGGACAAAGGGTAGACAGAAACACATGCCCCAGAATAGAGAGAAAAACCCACCCTGTGGGGCTGACCAGGGTGACCCTGGGAACTAAAAAATACCTAACCCCACCCAAGTCCCCCAGGGCAGACCCGGGTGGGGCAGGAAAATTCCGGCTAGGTCGTGATCTGCCTACCATACTTTTGTGAGACGTCACAACGCGCCGGGATTTCCCAACATAGAGGCTGAAATTAGCAGTCGAATTTTTGTAGAATATTGTAGTTTATTCTAGAAAGTTCTTTTTATTAATATTTATGAGTTTCGGTTACGTGTTCCATTCTGATTGGTTGCGTTGTGTGAATTCGTTAGATTATTCTAGAAAGTTGTTCTACTATAAAAGATTGTGCTGGGAAGCACGTTTGTACATTGTCATGCATTGTCAGTTGTAGGGACACACAGTTTATCGTAGGTACATGGCCCCTATAGGGTGTACATTGTGAGAGACGCAGCGTAACGGTGGTGTACGTTGTATGAGAAGCGCATTGTGTCGCCAGTGTTGACATTTTGCAGAGGAGACATTGTATCAGTGTAGGTGCATTTGGGAATGCATTGTGTGGAGATCGCATCACTGAAATAAAATATTGTTGGAACTATTACTCCAGTGTAGTCTACATCCTTAAGCCACGTGTGACGGGTTACAGCAAAAGATATATAAGTAAAAAAGACCCATCCCCACCCCCTCCACCATCAGAAAATAATAATAATAATAATAATAATAATAATAAATACAAAAAAATTAAAACAATATATATATACTGGTATGAACCTGACATGTTAATGCAGACAGTCGAACTATTACATAATCTGCAGCAATCTGCTATGCTGGAGCAACATACTAAGCAGAAAGATAGAACATTCGACAGCAGATATTTATGGACGCGAGCTCTGAAGATAGATAACTTTGAAATAGACTTTAAATGAGAGGCAAGTTATTCCAGATATGCTAGATTTGAAGATGTCAATTCTCGGTTTTGGGAGATGAAAAAGCTGTTCCTCGTGTTCTCTCTATTCGTGTGGGAAAACAGCTCACGTAGATAGGGAGGGGCGGCATCGTTATATTTTTTTGCACAAGTAAGCATCTATTAAGTTCAAATTGTTTACTGAGTGGTAGGATATTAAGGGCCTTCAGTCTTTCATCAGTAGGGGACGAACCAAGAAGAATAAGCTTAATACCTCGCTGGTAAAGGGAATTAATTTTTTTCAAATGAATGTCTCCACAGCCGTCCCAGATATTGGAAGCATAGTTACAATGTGTCTTGATGTGTGCGTTAAAGAATAGTTTTCGAGCATCAATGTCACCTATACGACTTAATTTGGATAATAAAAAGAGATTCTTCGAAATAGTTTTACAGGCTGTTTCTATGTGAGGCTCCCAGCTGAGCTGTTCATCGACTGTCACACCTAACAAACGATGTTTTGACACTTGCTCCATGGGCTGAGAGTGAAGGGACAGTTCAAGGGGTTGTAAACCACGTTGATGCTTTTGGCGTGTCGTCACCAACATATTTTCGTTTTATGAATACTAATAATCATATGATTTTCTTCACACCAAGTTGACACTTCATCTAAGCTATGTTGGAGGACAGCGCTCACGGTTGAAACATTTCTATCAGGTACATGTAATGATTTATCATCAGCAAATAGTTCACAGTTTGTGCCAGGGTGTGGTATTGACAGTGGAAGGTCATTTATAAAGATGTTGAATAATAACGGTCCTAGGGTGGATCCCTGAGAAACACCATGGGTCACCAGTCCTTCCGCTGAGTATTTAGCATTCAAGAACACTTTCTGCGTTCTGTCTAAGAGACAGGACGAGAGAAAAGCGACTGCATTTGAGTCAATGTGATATATAGGTAACTTCTTTAGTAAGATTGAGTGGTTAATGAGATCGAAGGCTTTTTTAAGATCTAGAAAATTTGGATTCATTTATGGCAGTAAGCCATTTGTGCATTATGAGAGTTAAGATCGTGCTGTACTAATAAGGCGGTTTTCCTCCAGGAATTGAAGTAAATGATTATGTATATGCTTTTCAAGTGGTTTGTACACTGCTGAAAAGATTGAAATAGGTCTGTACTCACTTGGGTCGCTCAGATCTTTGCTTTGTGGTAGAGGAGTAACTTTTGCTATTTTCAATTCATCGGGAAACATGCTCTTTTGAATGGAAAGGTTATATATAAGGGTTAATGATTCAACAATATAAGGGAGCACAATTTTCAGGATTTTATTGCTAATACCGTCAACACCACAAGATGTTTTACTTTTCATGTTGGTTTCCTACATCAAGGACGGTCAATAGGGGAACTGAGAAAGTATTGCCAGTGTTTATCTGACTGTGCTGTTTCAATTGTTCTGAACATACGTATTCACCTGGCTCACTACTGTTCGTCTGTAGCAGGGTTATAGCAATGTTAAGAAAGTGTTCATTAAATACATCAGCTGTAAGGTGCGGGGGGACACTCCTTGATTTGCTAGATTGTACTTTAGTAAATGTGTTAATCACCTGCCACACGCTGCGTATGTTTTTGCCACCAGCAATAATCTTTTCAGCATACTGCCTCTGTGCTTTACGTACTAATGATTTAACTATGTTTCGCTGTTTTTTGTACTCGTCAACTTTCTTTTATTGTTTCAATAGATCTCTTAGTTCCATCGCAGTTTTAATCTCATCCGTCAGCCACTCAGGCACAGTGGGATGTTTAACACGCTTAGTGCGCCTCGGGGCATGTCTGTCAAGAACACCGAGGAACAACTTAATATAACAGTGGGACAGCGCTACAAATTACTTGACCGTGGCCTATGCAAACGCTTTGCCATGCAAATGAGTGTGATCGTGGAAATGACACTTTTCCGATGGTCCAATGTGATGAATATCTTGTGACTCTTGAAAACCCGGGCAAAAATTCCAGAGAGAGAGAGAGAGAGAGAGAGAGAGAGAGAGAGAGAGAGAGAGAGAGAGAGAGAGAGAGAGAGAGAGAGAGAGAGAGAGAGAGAGAGAGAGAGAGAGAGAATGAATGAATGAATGAAACTTTATTTTCCAAGGATAAAAGAATAGGTGCGCAGACCTGTTTTCATTCTTGTCCTTGCTACACACTACAAAACAAAATAACGTACATAAAATCACTCTCTTACACACACCGGCACACACACACACACGCGCGCGCCGGTGTGCAATTGCCGCGTGCACAGGTTTGTGCCAGATTAGCTTGTAGCCTACAGGCGCCAAGCCAAGCCTGCACAACCCTCCACACACACACACACACACACTGACACACACACACACACACACACACACACACACACATACATCAGTATATCATGTACACATACATTCTATCACTTAAAACTATACTACAGCAAATATAAAAAGTATAAAGGATTTTGTACATAAAACCGCTATTGTTCTCATCATAAAAATCAACACGGCTCACTCCAACAAACATACAACAGGCACACACACACACACATACACACACACACACACACACACACACACACACACACACACTGACTGGCACACACACACGCGCGCGCGCGAGTGCGCAAGCACGTAGGGATGCGCGCGTGCACACACATACACTTGCACACACACAGATAAACACACACCCGCACACACACGCGATAGCGGCCTCCCCGCGCCACTAAACCGCGCACAGCTAGATGCTATAGTCTGCAGTAAAAGTAATGTATAGCGATCCCGCAACCACCGTGCGCGCGGGTCGACGCGAAGAAACCACAGCATTGCCACGCGGCGCGAGCGCCCAATGCTGTGTCTATCGACGGCATCCCGTCTGGCCAGCCGAGTCCATGGGGTCATGGATATTGCATAATGCGGCTTGCTGAAATGCCAGCGGTATATTAAATGTTAGAAGAGAATGCAGACTCTCCGTGAAATGCCGCATAAGGCATGGAGTGCTACATGTAAAAATAAAAATAGAAATAAAAAATAAAAGGAAAAATTAAATTTTGTCTAGATGTTTGAGCAGCTTGGTCTTCAGTGTAAGTTTTAAGCGATGGCGCGGCTCTAACATCCGCAGGAATAGAATTCCATAATTTAGCACCAGAATAGGACAAGAGAGAGAGAGAGAGAGAGAGAGAGAGAGAGAGAGAGAGAGAGAGAGAGAGAGACAGAGAGAGAGAGAGAGAGAATCGATGAATCAATGAATTTTTATTTTACAACGGTGAAGATATTTACACAGTCAACGTACCTGCCGTTGCTACAACTACGACTAACTAAGCACAAAATATACATATACAGAGAGAGACAATGACAATAACAATGACCCTTTATTTTATTTTATAACGGTAAACGTATTTGGTAACAGGACCAATTTTCAAACTTGCCGTTACTACCATTAAGCTAAGAGCTACCATTGAACACTATCACAAACAAAACAACAGTTTCACACGAAAGTAAATAAAAGCTCACAGGCACAAACACTGCCTCTCTACATCACACACACACATTCTACACCACACACATACACACAGAGAAACACGCACATACTGCAACACACGCAAACACACATACACATACATACACACACACACACACACAATGCACACACACACTACACAACACGCATACACACACTCACACGACCCCCCCCCCCCCTCTCCCCCAGAGCAACAGTGAGGTGCAATTTCCATTTTAAAAAAAATACAGTTCACAGTCATACAACGCACATAACAAATATTTTTTTTAAAAATATATACATGCATGTCAAAACAGGAAAATTGAAAGAAATACAGAATCAAGCCTAACGACAAATGAAACTATATGCATGTATACCACACACATATGACTATGCACACATACGCACAAACACAAACATGTCATACTCACGCGCGCACTCACACATACACATGCATTCACACACACACACACACACACACACACACGCACATGCATACACACACATGCATACACACACACACACACACACACACACTTATATAAATGAAAAGAAAATGCATGCAAAGAACATCGAAAGACCCAAAGTTCAAAAGGTGGGAAATCAAAATGCACATAATAGACCAGGAAAAAAACAATTAAGATTTTTAACACAAACTTTCTATCGACGTCCCCACATTCTGCCACCTTCCCTTCCCCCTTCCCACGATAACTAGTACCTGCACAAACTGTTTGTCTCACTCGACTTCGCTGATCAACAATAGTCACTCGAGTGAGACAGCAGGTGAGGTACGTCACGACATGAAGTCATAGCTATTATAGCATTAATGTGAGCGAATAAATAAGATATAGCACACACAAAATAAAGCAGATGCACGATTCACACGCACTCACATACGCTCGCACTCACGCAACCACGCAAACACGTTCACACACGTACAAACAAAATGCTACCACTCGCCTAGAGCAGTGTACAGCGTTAAATGCAGTCCAAAGACTGATCACAAAGCTGAGAACGTTCAGCCAGTGGATGCGCTAGAGGCACCGATATGACCAAGGATGTCTTATAAACATGACTTGAGGTGCTTGAAGAGGTTAATCTTGAACGACGACAGGGTTTGCGCACATCTTATGTTAAGTGGCAAAGAATTCCATAATGAGCTTCCTGCAGAAGATAGGCTTGATTTAAAGATGTCAATACGTGGGCGGGGAGCTCGATATTGTGGGCCAAATCTAGAAACGTCAGACACACGTTCCGAAAAGAGAGTGCTAAGGTACACTGGACATGACTGTTTAAGCTTAAACATGAAGACACCCTTGTTGAAAAGAAAGTGTTGCTTCAGAGGGAGCATGACACGAGGTTTTGATCAGCTGAGAGATAGGGAGCCGGAAGTATTAATTTGGCAGCTCTCCGATGTAGGGAGTTTAGTCTCTTCAAATGCACTTCGCTTGAACCATCCCACACTGTTGATGCATAGTCAATGTGAGATTTGATATGAGCGTTGTAGAATATTGTATGAGTGGCAACGTCAGTGATGAATTTAAGCTTAGACAGCATGTATAGATGCTTAGAGACACGTTTACAGACGGTGTTTATGTGGGGCTGCCACTTTAGTTGATCGTCTACAATCATTCCCAGCAATTTATACTGCGCGACCTGTTCTATGACGTTGTCATTGAGAGACAAACTGAGAGAAAGCGGTCTAAGTTGATGCTTCTGGCGTGTAGCAATTACCATGTCTTTTGTTTTGACTGGATTAAGTGCCATAGCGTTGGTCTCACACCACTCAGAAACTTCTTGCAAACTCTGTTGTAGCCGTGCAGTAATGGTAACTAAGTCTTTAGCGGGTGTGTGGAGAGTTGTGTCGTCGGCAAACTTGTCGCACATTGTCTCAGGGCTGCTGAGATAAAGCGGAAAGTCGTTAGGACAGAGCCCTTAGGCACTCCATGTTTGACAATGCCTGGTGACGAATAGGTACCGTTTAATAACACCCGTTGATGTCTGTTGCTTAGGTAAGATCGAAAAAATGATACGGTGCTTGAACCACAAATACATTTTTCAACCTTCTTTATCAGGATTTCGTGGCTAACTAGGTCAAAAGCTTTTTTAAAGTCCAGAAACACGGCTCCTGTAATTTCCGATTTATTTAATGACGTCTGCCATGTATCTACTAGTCTTGTTAGCGCTGTACGGCAGGATTTTTTCGAACGGAAACCTGACTGAAAAACATGAAGTAGTTCTCTGTCCTCTAGATATTTGTACAAGTGCTTGTGGATATGCCTCTCGAACGGCTTTGAGAGTGTTGACAAAAGTGAAATCGGCCTATAGTTATTTACATCTTCCAGGTCTTTTGACTTTGGTAATGGCACTACCTTGGCTTGTTTGAATTCTTGCGGCTACGTGTTGTGCTCAATGCACAAGTTGTAGATATAGGTAAGGGATTTCACAACGTAAGGGAGGGCGATTTTCAGAATCTTGGAACTGATTTCATCTGGCACCGAGGACGTTTTGCTTTTCATTGACATGATTAGCTTACCAAACTCATGCACAGCCAATGTAGGAATAGAGAAGGGGGATTTGCCAGCTGTCCTTTGTTCACAGAAGCTCAACAAACTCTCGGGGCATGTATAGGGGTGGTGGTTTGTGCCCAAAGGGATTATGGAGTCGACAACAGAGAGAAAATGTTTGTTAAAGATGTTAGCATTGAGATTGGCAGGGGTTACTGGTGATTTCACAACGTAAGGTTGATTGATTGCACATTGCTTAACGTCCCGACAGCAACAAGGCTTTCTCAGGACGTGCCTGCACTGCTTGTGAAAAAAAAAACCCAGAATATTGAATGTATGTCGCCAGCCGGTCCACTACGTTAAATAAACCTACAACATGGGGCCTAAAAAAAGTTAAAACCATTTGGCAACACATATCCAATATCAAGAGCTACAGGCAGTGCAGACAGTAGGAAGAGTTTTAAAAAGGCAAATACAGATGAATGGACCTCGGGTAGACAAAAACACATGCCCCAGAACAGAAAGGAAAACCCACCCTGTGGGGCCGACCAGGGTGACCCTGGGAACTAAACAGTACCTAACCCCACCCAAGTCCCCCAGGGCAGAACCGGGTGGGGTACAACGTAAGGGAGCTTGAACCACAAATATATATAAGCACCTTCTCAGTATACGGTCCATCCACCCGGAACACCCTCCCACTCTCTCTCTCTCCGTCAGAAACACTCTCTCTCCTCCTTCCAGTCCGCCCTCAAAACTCACCTCTTTCAACAGTTCTAGCACTATACCACCACACTCCCCACCCTAAGCTGACTGTCGTAATGTATTTCACTATTTGTGGTACGTGAGTCGTTGTCTAAAGCGTGCGCATGCGTGCGCGAGTTGTGAGTGCGCGCTTAGAGTTATAATTATTATAAGATAAGCGCATTATAAATACCGTAATTATTATTAGTATTATTATTTCTTACTACTACCTCTGGTAACAAGGTTTACTGCGCGCCAGAGGGAAGATGTATCTTTTTTCTCCTTGATCATACGACCACAAAGAGAGAGAGAGAGAGAGAGAGAGAGAGAGAGAGAGAGAGAGAGAGAGAGAGAGAGAGAGAGAGAGAGAGAGAGAGAGAGGAGTCAATGAATCGATGAATCTTTATTTTACAACGGTGAAGTTATTAACACAGTCAATGACTACGTCATTTTTCGTACCTGCCGTTGCTACAACTACGACTAACTAAGTACAAAATATACATATATACAGAGAGAGAGAGAGAGAGAGAGAGAGAGAGAGAGAGAGAGAGAGAGAGAGAGAGAGAGAGAGAGAGAGAGAGAGAGAGAGAGAGAGAGAGAGAGAGAGAGAGAGAGAGAGAGAGAGAGAGAGAGAGAGAGAGAGAGAGAGAGAGAGTGTAAATGGATTGTCATGACAAAAAATACTCCCATTTTTCTCACAGGGGGGTTGGTGTGGAGGAGGGGAAAGGGGAGGGGGGGGGGAGACGCGGGGGGTGTCGTGGCGAAAATAAGCTACCTTTTTTCATTATATTTTCAATTTTAATCCTACTCCACGCTCTTGCACATCGCTACAGCTTCATGTTTACAACCTGTAGCCATGCTCCCACTAGGCATGTTTACGACCAATTGGCAAACAGTGAAACAAGCTCGCAATCTCGGCATCAGACGTAAGAAAGATGTTTCCTTAGTCGTCAGCAAACCCCTCCATCTCTATGAGGCACAGAACAACATTAGCCCCCCGCAGACCAACTGCAAGAGGCAAAGAACATCAATGATGTTCTGTGCCTCTTGAAGTTGGCCTCCTTTGTCGTCAGCAATCCCTTTCGTCTGCAGGAGGTTTAGAGGTAACTGAGATTCTCATGAACCTCTGCATCCGCAGAGGCTCAAGCGAATTTATACTTCTTATTGATAAGCTTCGACGCATCTCTGTGCTCCCCAAGAACAGAAACCATTGAAGTTCTGGCCAGTGGTTGTTCCGAGTACTATGTTTATGAGAAAACTTTGCAAGCGTAAATGTCTGTTGAAGAAAAAAAGAAACGTTTTGTTCTCAGTCTTTCCACGCCCCGACCAAGAAATAAAGTATTGCATTTATTGCATGTCATTTTAATTGGGGCCTTCTACTAACTCTTTATGTTATTATACATTTCTGCGACCAAGAAATTATTGCAGTAAATGGATAGTGTGATTGTGCTACAGAATTACACTTGGTGTTTTCTTTTCCAAAAACCGTCTGAAGATGTGGTTTCGGCAAACTGACAGTAACCGTTATAATAGTCTCGCTAAAAAGTCTTAAAACTTGTGTTAATCTATGATCAATTATTTTAAATAATGTCTGTGAAAAGAGTCCAGAGATTCATGTTATCTGCGGAGAGTTTAGGGCCTAAACACTTCAAGATCGAAACAAAACTCCAAAATGGCCATTCAGCGGAATTTCTCAGAGTTCAACGAAAGCTGTGCCAACAAAGAAACCTACGTGCGTGTTAGGTTTACATAATTATGCTTTAACACTCTTGCCGTCGGTAGCAGTTTTTGTCGCGATGATTCCAATAGGAATCATCGCGACAAAAACCGCTACCGAAACGCAAAGTGTTACCAGTTCAAGCTACAAGTGCATCTGCATTTTAACGAAAATGGGTCAGCCAAAGAGGACACGAGGAGAATGCTTTAGCGATGAAACTTCCTCTTCGAAAGAGGCAAGGATTGTGAGGATTCTAAAGCAAAGTTCACGCAGATCTACAGCCACCCACACACTTGCAAAGAGGAACAGATTCTTAAAAGCCACTGCAAGCTTTCTGTAGATAATATGAAGCTGGTCTCGGTCAACACTGCCCTGTGAAGACAAAAGACAATTTGTATTTACAATTTGTATTACAATTTGTACTGCAATGAAAATCTCGCTTTTCACAAATATGGACTTACGTCTTGCTTTTCAAAATAAAGTCTTGTCTTTGCCTTCTTACCTAAGAGGCCCAGAACTTCATACTAGGCTACGCCATTATCCCAGGATTTCGGCCACAGCGTTTAACCAGGAGCTGTTTGTTTCCGAGAACCCTCCTCTAGCCTCTCTGATGACCGGAATGGACACGGGTGCCAGCTGCGCCCGGCCCGACATCTACATGCGGTGAAGTCGTCAGACGCCTCTCCAGACACGGCGAAACAAGAAGGAACAATGGTTCTGATGGCTCTCGCAGATGACCTGCACATCTACACTGAAAACCCTCTGGTCTGCTCCATCTGAGCGACATTCATGTACACCTCTGCCCTTGGAATGCAAAATAATGTTAGTCTATTTTTGGGGTGAAGAGCGAGATTTTCATTGTAATGCAATACAATTTTGCTTTTCACAAAAATGAACTGTCTTTTGCCTCCAGTGCCACCCCACCTTTTTGTGTCATTGTTTATCGTCGCAAGTAATAAAATACAATGTTCTTTTGAGCCAAATGGGTTAAAAGTTGACCTTAGACAGTCCACTGTACAGGGAACAATAGACACCAATTCATCAATTTCCACGAACGTGTCAAATGCACGTGAAACATCATCAGTTTTTGTTAAAAGCTGTGCGACATTGGCAAGCGTAGCAAAGGCAGGCAGGTGGGAAAACTCGTTAAGTCGTGATGCGCGTGCTAAAGGGGTCAATCGTGAACACTGAGCACTTCTGTTTCACAACAAATACCGGTACAGTAGGGGCATAATTGTCACTTTCCTAACCATGCCACCCACGACGAAGCCTAACGCCAGTAGATCAAGGCCGGGCGCGAGCATGGCTGCAGCATGAAATTTCCGGGCGAGAAGTTGGGAAACGTCTTTGGGTGTCCCATTCCGTGACCCAGAGGCTGCTGGCACGATTCCAAGAAACTGGAAGGGCAGAACGACGACCCTGGTCAGGATGCCCGCGCTGCACCAGCAGAAGGTAGGACATATACCGCTGTGTGGCGGCTCTGCGCGACCGAACTGTCACGTCAACCACTCTGCGACGTCAACTGATGCAAGATGTAAACGTTAACGTCAGCAGAAACACAGTCTGCCGACGTCTGCGCGAAATTGGCCTGGCTTCATGCAGAGCAGCAGTGAGAATACCCCTCACTCCAGCTCATCGCAAAGCCCGGGTTGCCTGGTGTCGTCAACATGTGAGGTGGAACAGACTCCAATGGACTCAGGTTCTGTTTACTGATGAGTCGGTTCACTGTGTCCTTCAATGACGGCAGGGTGAGGGTCTGGAGACGCCAAGGCGAGCGATTAACGGATGGATGTGTCCAAGAGGTGGATCGCTACGGAGGAAGCTCAGTCATGGTCTGGGCAGGCTTCAGCAGGGAAGGCATGATCCCCTCCACGTCATCCGAGGCACCCTGACTGGACTGCGCTATCAGGACGAGATTGTGCAGCCCCTCATCCAGCCAGCTCTCCAAGTCATAGGCGACAATGCTGTTCTGCAGGACGACAACGCTCGACCTCATCGCGCCCGTGTGGTGGATGAGTACCTTGAGCAACGGGGCATCATGAGGATGGAGTGGCCAGCTCGTTCAACTGATCTGGCTCCCATCGAGCACCTCTGGGACGTGCTGGGGCAACGTGTAGTCAGCACCACCCCTCAACAGGTGGCTCAATTCCTGCATCAAAAGTGGGAAGCGATCCCACAACATGTTCTCCGAACCCTGGTGAACTCCATGCGTCAACGCTGCATTGAATGCTTGGCTGCAAACGGTGGGTACACTCGCTACTGACTGGACCAGTCTTGTGTGACTTTTCAAACGAGGAGTGGGTGACCATTCTAACATACTGCTGTTGTTACAATTGCTTGAATTACTCAAAACTTAAATGAAATTGTTACTGAATAAACTAGCAAAGTACTGACTCCAAGTATTGTTACATTATTTGTGTTGTGTTGTCGGTGCGTCTGCGATAAAAAGTGGCCCTTAAGTTTTGACCATTAGTGTATATATATATATATATATATATATATATATATATATATATATATATATATATATATATATATATATATATATATATATATATATATATATATATTGTTTTCCTCCCTAAGTCACACGACCAGTCAATTTAGCGCAAACTGTACCATGTGACCGTGATATAAAAACCACTGTAGCGAAAAATAGCGGACGTTTTATATAGCCTTCTCGATGACGCGTTACGACCTCGTTTTCGAGTCTTGATAGCAACTCGGTTCGACAAAATAGCAGAAAAAAACGCACTAAAGTAGTCCTATTTGACGTAATACACATCATCTGCCTTATTTTTTACGACGTGAGGAACCAACTAAACAATATTTCACCACTAATTACACAGCGCAAACAGCAAAAGCCTTCCACCGAGACATTTTCAAAGTTCGGGAAACCACGGAACAAAAATAGCTTCCGAGTTGGTTTTTTAACCAATCAGAGACAGCAATCCTAGCAAACCGGCATCACACTGTCGTCTGCTCAACCACCAACAGGCAATATGCCACGATTTCGCCAAAGCACAGAGCAACAAATTCAAGAACTAAAACGAAAATACACACCCAGCAACACTATACACAAAGCACGCTATTGCCAAATTTTCACGTCACTCAATGCGGGACTATCTGAAGAAAAACATCTCCCGAATTTTCGAAGACTATCTGACATCATGTCTACGCTGTAAAGTAAAATCTTACCTTAAAATCCATCTCAGCACTAGTCCTGCTGTTAACAACGAGCGTTTTGTTTTGGTATTCCTTTTTCCAGATATCTCAACACACATGACAATTTAGGATATAACACGACAATCTGCTGCACACTCAAAGCATCCCCTTTTGTCATCTTGAATCTAAAAGCACGAGGCACCATGCTAACTTGCACAAGCTGTCACATCAGTGGTCAAATGCCGATCGCTTCATCAAAAAGTTCTTAATTTTTCTGAATCACACAGCAGTCAAGAAGCACTGTCACTGTAATACTTTAACGACCTTTTGTAGACATTGCAGCTTGAATCATTCTGTACACAAGACAAGATTAGCTTTTTATTCGCGAAAACAAGACTTGCGCTTCGCACCGAATCATGCTACGTCACAGTCTGGGAATCCCCGGCAGAACATGTATATTCAATGGTGTCACCTATCCGCCACAGAAGCGGCCGTCTTCATAAACCGGAGTTTTTTCTAAACGATAAACGGAGGAAGGAAAACAAATACGTTATTGGTCGGAGGGGTTCGCTGCAAGGACCTTTGTAGGCCTTCGGGAGGTCAAAGGAATCATTGTACCCCTCAGGCCTTCGGCCTTCGGGGTACAATGATTCCTTTGACCTCCCTCAGGCCTACAAAGGTCCGTGTAGCGAACCCCTCCGACCAATAACTTATAATATATATATATATATATAGGGTGTAGGGGCTCTGGATAGAGGTAGTACCGTTGCTGTTCGGCAGCTGCGTCCTACACTATGATAGGACGAACGGGCATCACTGGTCCTTAATCTCTCACGTGCTGGCTCCAAGCGCCACACCCCGGCAAACCACCTCAGCTGATGGGCTAAACCACGTGAGGGGGTGGTGATCACACTGCACCACTAGGCAGATGAGCTGTTTCTGACAGCCAATGGCTAAAGGACGGAGGAGATCAGGCTTGATCCAAAACGGCCAAATGTGGGGGAGTAAACCCTTCAAATCAGGAGTTGAGCCCCGAAGGCAGACAGCTGCCTGTATTCACGCACTTTTCTGGCAGTTCCTGCAGCCAAACTGGTGCCAAACGTACTGCTTTGCATTCCGTTGGACTACATCAACGAGGCCGAGAGAGGGATCTTAACGACTGGGGATCCCATGATCCCCTTATACTTCGCCCAGGCTTGCGCCCTGGAGAGGTCACTCCAGTGCCGCTGCTCCAGCGACAACACAACACGGGAGACAGCAGTTACGAGTTATAAGCCCAGAGCGGATTGGCGTAAGCTCCGGCGCTACGGGTTGTCTCCGACGGTGGGAGGGATCATCGCGTCCCACTGGTCAGCTATCGCCTGCCTCAAACTGGGCAGCCCCCACTCTTAAGGTGCTGACCCGCCACAGTCTGCCTGCTCCAATGGGTGCTTGGAGCTTAGGGACACGACCGAAGAGCAGACTGTATACCTTGCACCAGACAAAACAACAAGAAGAAAGAAAAAACAGTCAGCCTTGCGGCTGGCAAGCTGGAAGATCAGAACCATATGCCCTGGCTACTCTGACGATTTACAATAAGTCGACGACGTCAGGAAGACGGCTATCATCAACCGTGAGCTCAAACGACTGAACATTGACATTGCCGCCCTTCCGGAGACTAGACTCCTTTCCAGTGGCAGCCTCAGAGAACAGGATTACACGTTCTTCTGGCAGGGAAACGAATCTGGGGAGCCCCGAATACACGGTGTTGGATTTGCAGTGTCCAACTCCATGCTGTCCTCAATTGAGCCGCCCTCTGGGGGCACACCCCGAATCCTCTCTCTCCGCCTCTCTACCTCTTCAGGGCCAGTCAACATCCTGAGCATCTACGCGCCTACACTCTGCTCCTCAGCTGAGATAAAGGATGAATTCTACGAAGAGCTTGAGACCACCATCAGAGAGATCCCTACCACAGAACACCTATTCCTACTCGGCGATTTTAACGCCCGGATTGGAGCCGACCACAACTCCTGGCCCCGTTGCATTGGTCATTTTGGAAACGGCAAGCTCAATGAAAATGGACAGACTACTAGAATTTTGTTAGTACCACGACCTGTGTATCTCAAATACATTCTTCTCTACCAAACTCTGCCACCGAGTGTCCTGGCGACACCTCTGATCACGTCACTGGCACCAGTTGGATCTCATCATTACCAGAAGACCGCTGTTGAACTGCGTTCTTACTACCCGCAGCTATCACAGCGCTGACCGTGACACTGACCACTCACTGGTTGGGAGCAAGGTACGTCTCCACCCTAAGCGGATCCACAACTCCAAGCAGAAAGGACGGCCACATATCAACACAACCCTGACATCTGTACCAGAAGTTTGCACACGCTTTGCTAGTGCCATGGAAGAGGCCCTCAAGGACTTCCCAGTAAACAACGCTGAAGAGAGGTGAAGCCACATTCGTGGCGCCATCTACAATTCAGCCATGGCAACCTTTGGAAAGAGGGAGAAGAAAAACTCAAGACTGGTTTGAAGCAGGAATAACCGAACTTGAACCAGCTATCACAGCCAAACGTGCAGCACTGCTAGACTACAAGTGCGAACCTTCAGAGACGGCGCTAGCTGCACTCCGAAAGGCCAGAAGTAATGCTCAGCGGATCGCCAGGAAATACGCCAATGACTATTGGCTGAATCTCTGCCAGAGCATCCAGCTCTCCGCCGACTTTGGGAATATCCGCGCCCTGTATGAGGGCATGAAGAAAGCATTTGGCCCAAGCACCATTAAGATCACCCCCCTGAGGTCCACTACTGGAGACATCATTACGGACCGCGGCAAGCAGATGGAGAGCACTACCAGCAGCTGTATTCGA
This sequence comes from Semisulcospira habei, assembly GCA_036245525.1. Lineage (NCBI taxonomy): Eukaryota > Metazoa > Mollusca > Gastropoda > Semisulcospiridae > Semisulcospira > Semisulcospira habei. Next base: position 162,459,923 of record BTPG01000003.1, read on the forward strand.
GGGAGAACGACTTCTCTGACACTTCAGTGGAGAGCATCACCCCCCTGTCCGTGATGGAAGAACTTGATACTCTGCCCACTGTAAACGAACTCAGCAAGGCCATTGACTCCTTAGCATGTGGTAAAGCTCCAGGCAATGACAGTATTCCTCCAGAGGTTCTCAAGGCTGGCAAAAAGAGTGTCCTCCTTGACCACCTCCATGAGCTTTTACTTCAGTGCTGGGAGGAGGGAACAGTCCCTCAGGACATGCGGGATGCCAAAATCATTACGCTCTACAAGAACAAAGGAGACCGCAGTGACTGTAATAACTATCGAGGCATCTCCTTGCTGAGCACTGTGAGGAAGGTCTTAGCCCGCGTGGTGCTGAACAGACTCCAAGTGTTGGCCGAACGCGTTTACCCAGAGGCACAGTGCGGCTTCAGACCTCAGAGATCAACAGTCGACATGATCTTCTCATTGAGACAACTGCAGGAGAAGTGCCGGGAGCAGAGACAGCCACTTTACATCGCCTTCATTGACCTGACCAAGGCCGTCGACTTGGTCAGCAGAAGAGGTCTCTTCACCCTATTACACATGATCGGATGTCCCCCCAATCTCCTGAAGGTGGTCACATCCTTTCATGACGAAATGAAAGGTACCATACAGTAAGATGGCTCATCCTCAGAACCCTTTTCGATCCGAAGCGGCGTAAAGCAAGGCTGCGTACTCGCCCCTACACTCTTTGGCATCTTTTTCTCCCTGCTGATGTGCCATGCCTTCAGTCAGTCAGAAGCTGGCGTCTTCATCCACACTAGGTGTGAAGGCAGCCTCTTCAACCTTTCACGTCTGCGCGCAAAGACCAAGGTGCACAGGGTCCTGATTAGAGAGATGCCGTTTGCTGATGATGCTGCCATGACTGCCCACACTGAGGAAGCACTACAGCGTCTCGTCAGCAGCTTCGCTCGCGCCACCGATGAGTTTGGGTTGACCATCAGCCTGATGAAGACAAACATCATGGGCCAGGATGTCAGCAGCACCCCTTGCATCTCTATAGGGGATCACACCCTCGAGGTAGTGGAGAACTTTACATACCTTGGTTCAACTATCTCCAATAACCTCTCTCTGGACAACGAACTGGACTCCAGAATCAGCAAGGCATCAACAGCGATGGTTCGCCTCACCAAAAGAGTGTGGAACAACAGCTTGCTTACCATCAACACTAAGATGAAAATGTACCAGACCTGTGTGTTCAGCATTCTTCTCTACAGCAGCGAGACGTGGAGTTTGTACACCCGTCAAGAGCGCAGACTTAACTCTTTCCATCTGCGCAGCCTGAGGAGAATCTTGGGCATCAATTGGAAGGACCGTGTTCCAAACACTGAAGTGCTGGCCCAGGCCAACATTCCTAGCATGTACGCACTCCTTTCACAAAGACGCCTACGCTGGCTCGGTCATGTCTGCCGCATGCAGGATGGTCGGATTCCTAAGGACATCTTGTATGGTGAGCTTGCCTCCGGCACCAGACCAACAGGCAGACCAGCGCTTAGAAACAAAGATGTCTGCAAGCGTGATCTGAAAGCCGGAAGCCGGAATCCCGCAGACTTAGAAGCCACCACCGCAGATCGTGCCAGCTGGCGGTTCGCAGTGAAGACCAGCATAAAGCTGAGCGAGGAAAGGAGAGAAAACCAGTGGGAGGATTGATTGATTGATTGTACATTGCTTAACGTCCCGACAGCAACAAGGCTTTCTCAGGACGTGCCTGCACTGCTTGTGAAAAAAATAAACAGAACATTGAATGTATGTCGCCAGCCGGTCAAACACGTTAAATAAACCTAACACATGGGGCCTAAATAAAGCTAAGACCATTTAGCAACACACATCCAATATCAAGAGCTACAGGCAGTGCAGACAGTAGGGAGAGTTTTAAAAAGGCAAATACAGGTGAATGGACAAAGGGTAGACAGAAACACATGCCCCAGAATAGAGAGAAAAACCCACCCTGTGGGGCTGACCAGGGTGACCCTGGGAACTAAAAAATACCTAACCCCACCCAAGTCCCCCAGGGCAGACCCGGGTGGGGGACCAGTGGGAGGAGAAGAGGCAGTGCAGACGAAAGAAAGAAGAGCCAGAGTCCACAGCAACAGTCACAGGCTTCATCTGTTCTGTAGCAAATGCAACAGACACTGCCGCTCTCGCATTGGACTGATTAGTCACAGCAGGCACTGCAAAATCTTAAAAACGGACTGACCCAGCAAGCGCATATACTCCATTGTCTTCCGAGACAGAAAGATGCCAACAATATTATATATATATATATATATATATATATATATATATATATATATATATATATATATATATATATATATATATATATATATATATATATATATATATATAAAATATGTACACGCACACACACACACACACACACACACCTTGCACGAAGACTCTCCTATTCTACTTCGTCTGAGCGAAAGACAATGGCGCTTGCTCAGACGGAGCTAGTAGGCTACATACTAGAGAGCACTTGAGGTCTTTGATCTGTGAACTGTTCAAACACGGAAGATTTTGACTGAAAATCGAATCTTTTTTTTTCTGGCTGGGATAGATGATAATGGTATAGAATTGCATAATCCCTTGCGATTAGCTCATTTTATGTTTCTTGCAGATCTATGGAAGTGTAACTCGAGGCGCAGAAGAAATAGAACGCCTCCGCGCGCGCACACGCACGTACACACACACGTAGTCCACCACAATCTGTGTCTGTTGCGGATGGAATCGACCACGATGACTCATCTCGGAGAAGCAAATGCACGTGTAAAACGAAAACTATCCACAGGGTGAGATGGAGCGTTTGATTTGAAATCAGATGCTGAGCGGCAGGTGGAAGTCGCCTGTTGCAATTTGTGGGAAGTGTTACAAGTGACTTATGCCCTTCTCACCAAGGCCGGCATCGACATCCGACTTTCTCATCTCTGTCTCTCTCTGTCTCACTCGTACTTTGCCTATCTGGGCAGTACATCTGCAAGCGGTGGTACAGCTGCAGTGCGCCTGAATTGATCAGTGTTCAGGTCGTACACCACAGGCGGTAGCTGTCCCTGTCCCCCATAACCCTCCCGTTAGGGCCGTCCATTATCACTCCAACGAAACGGTGAGGGCTCGTGTACACACACACAACATATCGAGATCAGTTCTACACCCCTTCAGCAGCTCGCTTCACCTTCAAACATGATTTTCAGAATGGCTCATGAGAATGATGCCCCTAAATGGCATGGATCGGACGTATTTAGATTCACTTGCCTATCAGAGGTTATGATGGTTAACACTCGTGTGCATGCAGCCACCAGTAAAGTGCATGCACACTTAGATTAACTCATTCAAGACGGGACGTATACGGATACGCGGCTTACTGCCGCGTATCCGTAAAGGGCAAGTCGTTAGAGTTAAGGAAAAAAAAAAAACACGTCTGCTCTGCTCTTATTTTTGGCCTTGTTGTGGTGAAAAGAATAAAGAACGAAGACGCGGATGCTAAGACAATAAAAAGCCGAGTTGAATGGGCTTTGGTGGATAATCGATCGTTTTATCATTACCTGGCATGCCATAAAACCGAGCGGTATTAGCAAATGAGACAAGTGTACCTGGCTTTAAGTTAAAAAATGCATTTACGATCGATGTCTGTGTGCTTGCGCGTCTGCATGTGTGTGTGTGTGTGTGTGTGTGTGTGTGTGTGTGTGTGTGTGTGTGTGTGTGTGTGTGTGTGTGTGTGTGTGTGTGTGCGTGCGTGCGTGCAAGCGTGTGAGTTGGAAGATTATGATGGAGATTATTTGAAAATTATGACGGCCAATCCTATCCTTTGTACAGCCTCTTCCATCTACGAAATGCATAGATGTCCATAAACCCCTGAGTATCTCAGCCAAACAACAAACAAACAAAAATGGAGGGAGGAGAGGTGGGGTTACAACAGATCGCACTCCACACTAGTTACCTCCCTCGATCCGCTACGCACTATAGTGCGTAGCGGATGGAGGGAGGTAACCAGTGCGATCGCAATCCAATCAATACTCACGCCACAGTACAAAAGGGTTCTCCCTTCCGGAGAGCATGTCATCAAAAGAAACAATGGCCCAATTCACTTACGATCTCCCCGCCGCCCGTAAACGCTTCACAAGGGGAAGCGACCCAGATCAGTCGCGCACGAAAACAAGGGACGTAATCTCCTTGATGCCGGCGCGCCATTCAAGTGATGGGACAAACTAGATTCATTACTGTCCCGTGGTCTGACCCGGCAGTGACGAAACATGACTTCGCAGTCGCAGATTCAACCCGGTATAGTCCCCACTAGCTGAGGACGTCACTGGGGGGCTGATGACTGCCAGGAGTCACAGACTTTGACACATCTGCCGCTGAGTTCTTAACCCCTTCACTGACGGGGAAAAATGAAACACGATCCGACTGCAAGAGACGTAGCTCCTCATGAGCCCCCGCAGTCGCTGGGGCTCATGAGGATCTATGTCTCTTGCCGGCTCAACTTTGAGTCGATGTTCCTTGGTTGTGGCTTTTGGTCGTTGAACGAACAAAGATTTGAGAAACAAAATGCGTCCAGTGCCGGGGAAGGGGTTAAGGTCTCAAGTTCGCTTTATTCTTTACCAAACCTGGGAAAAAAGGCAAAAGACAGCAAGTCCATTTTGTGAAAAGCTAAATTTTCATTGTATTCCCTTAGGTGGAAGAGCTGGTTGAAGGCTTTGAAACAACCAAAACGTTAGTTTTTCTAGGTAGCGCAGGTGATTGAGGCGGGAGAGGGTGGGGTGGGGTGGGGTGAGCATCTAAATGATAGATTTAGGTAAGTAACTGGCCGAACAAGTACCACCAGGAGTTATTCAATTTCAAGAGACCCCGAAGCTCAAACGACAATGTCTTCCCTGGTCCGTCAATAAAAGTGTCCTTTCGCATTCGTTTCAAAATACACATATTAAGCAAATGCCACGCCGGTGCAATTTCGTTTACCTCAGCGAAAGAGAGCAACTCCAAAAATAGCTGTCGGACTTTGGTAAGAAACGATCTACTGAGACATCATTATGTTGCAGAAACACAGGAAATGAAACCCGAGACCTCTAATGAAATGTGTGAGTCAAGCCTGGAGCGTATTGACTATTGCGCGTGCTCTTATTGCATCAAGGCATTGAAAAGAGTGTCTACTACCATGGCGCGCTCAGTACCTCGAAACAGCCTCCTTTAACCCCGTCCCTGGAACACGAGTATAATGCAATAGGCATAGATCCACATGAGCCCCCGCAATTGCGGGGGCTCATGTAGATATATGCCTCTTGCTGACCCCACTTTGCATCCATGTTCCTCGGACAGCTGGAGATCTTTGGCATTAGGAAAGATATCAGAAACATCATCAGAGACCAGTGACAGGTACTGGGTTAAGGCTTCTATATCTAGTATTGCTCTTTCCCCGTCCCTGGTCCGACTTCAGTCTCAGTGTTGTATGTGCCTATAAAAGGGCATTATTGTCCAAAGAGCTCACAGAACGCTCCCGCAAAGGTCACTAGCAACCAAATGTAATGCCACCATTCCACATAAATATGCGTTCGTAGGGATAGCTCGTCCGGCGTATCTACCTGCGGCTACGTACAGGTTCCGAACCCCAAATATCCCTGAATGATTTCAGTCCGTCCTCTACTTTAAAGTGGTCGAATCCTTTCAGACTATGACAGCCTTCAGCTACAACTGACCGTTAATGGACAAAAGTACAAATACTGACGCACTGTTCTATTTTGTAACTCTGTCATATCCCGTTAGAACTGTAAAAGGAAGTTTGCCACTGCACACCGTTTCTCTATATCACATCATGCATTTGCAGAAGATACTCAACTCCATGACTCATGTTCACCTGATCAGATTATGGACACAATCGAGCGCCTTCAGGAGTGTGTCTCGGAGACTAGGATGTCGATGACTTCAAATAAATTACAGTTGAATGACGGAAAAACTGAGGCCATGATCATTGCTTCCCCGAGGTTGACGAAGGCGCTGACACTCCCCCAGTCACTACAAATCTGTGGTGCCACCGTCACCTTCCCCCCCCCCCCCCCCCCGCCCCCCATGTAAAAAATCTGGGTGTCACACTTGATAGTAGCCTGTCCATTCGCCTTCATGTGAACAACGTTTGCAGATCCGCCTATACTGAACTGCGACGTAATGCTTCAGTCCGCCACTATCTGACACCTGAAGCAACTAAAGTACTTGTCTGCGCTTTTGTTTTGTCTAAATTAGACTATTGAAAGATCATGAAGGAACTGTCAGTATTGGAGGCAGAACAATCACGAACTTGCGCTTTGCGCACGACATTGATGGCCTTGCAGGAACAGAGAAGGAGCTAGCTTAGCTGGTGGAAAAAGTTGGATAGCACAGCCATTGCGTATGGGATGGAAATCGGTGCAGAGAAGACCAAACTGGTGACCAATAACGCCAGTGGCATTGGCACTGAAATCATGGTTGGAGGCCAAAAACTGGAAACAGTTATGAAATTCAAATACTTAGGAGCCATTGTGACAGATGAGGGATCAAAACCAGAAATACTGTCCAGGATTGCGCAGACAACAACAGCACTGACTAGATTGAAGACCATATGGAAGGACAGAAACATCACACTCTGCTCCAAGATCAGACTGATACGCTCCTTAGTCATCTCAGTGTTCTTGTATGCCTGCGAGTCATGGACCCTCACAGCAGACCTTGAAAAGAGGATACAAGCCACTGAAATGAGATGCTTTCGAAGGCTGCTTGGCATTTCATACAGAGATCACATCACGAACGAGGAAGTGGGAAGCAGAATCAGGCAAGCCATCGGGCCCTATGAAGACCTATTAGCCATTGTGAAAAAACGCAAACTGAAGTGGTATGGGCATGTCACGCGTTCAGCAGGGCTTGCCAAAACAATCCTGCAAGGCACTGTGCAAGGAGGACGAAGGAGAGGAAGACAGAAGAAAAGATGGGAGGACAATATCTCAGAGTGGACAGGACTGAAGCTGGGCGATACGCTGAGAATGGCAGAGAACAGAGAGGAATGGAGGGAGCTGGTTGCAAAGTCATCAGTGGTGCCCCAACGGTCGGCAAGACTACGGGAGATAGATAGATGAGATAGATAGATAGATAGAGATAGATAGATAGGATAGATAGATAGATAGATAGATAGATAGATAGATAGATAGATAGATAGATAGATAGATAGATAGATAGATAGATAGATAGATAGATAGATAGATAGACTATTGCAATGCTCTTTTGGCTGGCTCTTCCCAGTGTCTGACTCCAGAAAATTAAAAACTCAGCTGCTAGGTTGATTCTTAGAGTCCATAGAGCAGATCATATCACACCCCATCTGTCTGCTCTTCACTGGTTACCTGTAACAGCTAGGATTCAGTACACAATTTCATGCATGACTCACAGTTGTATTACCTGCCCACACTACCTTGCCTCTCTTCTCCAGCTGTATACGCCCTCAAGACAGAATTTGCGCTCTGCTGCCGACTCTCGAGTTTTACGTATCAAAACAAAGTCGAGAGGTCGTTCAGGTACCAGAGCCCAGTTGCTTGGAATAACCTCCCACGCGAACTGAGATACGTGGATTCGAGAGTGGCATTCAAGCGAGCCCTACAGACCCATATTTTTTCTGTCTGCTACAAATGACTTTGTCACACACATGTCATGTTAAAGTTATCTCTATCTATGTTAGAAGTAGTGTGTGTGTGTGTGTGTGTGTGTGTGTGTGTGTGTGTGTGTGTGTGTGTGTGTGTGTGTGTGTGTGTGTGTGCGCGCGCGCGTGCGTGCGTGCGTGCGTGCATGCGAGTATGAGTCCATAAGCGTAGCACTTTTGAATGGTGATTGTATAGCTTGTTTACAGAGTGCGTTGTATTTTGTTTTAGTACTTTTTGTAAATTGCGTTATTGTAATTAGTTATTTTTGTACAATTAGTTTTTGTTAAGCGCCTAGAGCTCTAATCTGAGGTTAGGCGCTATACAAGTACTCATTATTATTATTATTATTATTAGTATTACTGTTTAGGTTGTTACAGTCTGTTAGTGATATAAGCAATAACGACCGGTTAATATCCATTAAAGTGACAGAACATGAGCCTGCATTGACGCAAAGTACAAACAACAGCATCCGCCCGGCGACTACGTGTTGAACAATATATGACACTTTCACTTCAAGCACAACACCAGAAGCGGGTGGACCGCTAGAATGAGCACAAGATGAGGCCGGTGTTGTACAGTGTACGTACGAAGGTGAATCAACAACGCATGACCAGCAAACAAAAAAAAAAATCGATCCCTTTACCCCTTACGTTACGGCACCAACTTGCCAGAATAAGCCAAAGCACATGACACATACAAGACGAAAAGTACGTGACGAACATGGCATAGAGTATCCGGCACTCACAATCCCGAAGGGATGGGGGGGGGGGGGGGGGGGGGGAGTGCCAGGTACTTGATGCCTTGTCTCTGTACATGCCACGGAGTGGCGAACAGCTGCCAAAAGTAAAGAGTACAGGATCTGATTATTTGTTTATATATTTGTCCACAGTTCTGTGACTGCACTGTGCAATGTCTGATAAGCTTCGCGCCTGGAGAAGGCGCCAAGCTATTATGTAAGAACACTAAGCATCTATAGTCCTCCCACCTCCCAAGACCTATCCGCAAGATTCTTACATTTTCACGGATGGGGATCTGTTTGTTCAGGAGTTTGTCCAGCGTTGAGTAAATCCCCTTGGAGGTATACCATACTTTTAAAAAGCGAGCTTCGGCTCTGGCACTGGAAGTAACAGGGATAAGCATCAGATCTCACTGATCGGGTTGACGCCCGCAGCAAGGGGCAAATAACTCGCACCAGGGGCCACAATCCGTACTCCACATCGCACGTAACTCTGCATCAGTGTCAGTGAAGGGAATGTCGATCCTTTCCAACAAGGGGCATCTGCAAGGTCCCAAGGAACCCGAAAATGAGAGACACAGATTTTCATGAGCCACTGCGACCGCCGGTGTGGGACACAGATTCTCTTGAACCCCCGCGGACGCGAGGGCTCATAAGAATCTATGTCTCATGCAGACCTATGGAAGATGCTTGTTGAGGAAACTGGAAAGAAAACTGTCAGGAGCAGACTTTGGTCAGGCTGAGCCGCGAACAGGTAACTGTCTTGCAATTTCCGAGTATAGTTTCCCATCCATAGCCTCTCACTGCAAGAGACATAGGTTCTCATGAGCCCCTGCAGTCGCAGGGGCTCATGAGAATCTATGCATCTTGTTGAAGATATGAAGCATGGTTGTAAATATGCTTTAAAACGTGCGACTGCTTGGAGGTCATGTTACATATTCAAATGAGATAGGCGAGGCAGTAAGAGGACAGGTGTTTTTAAAAATAACTGTTTGCCTTGTTTGAAAATTTGTAGTAGGGCTGAATGTTGGAATTTGCTGGAAATGTATGGTTAGATAAAAGGAGACATGTTCGGCGCTTTGATTCATACTATCCTGAGCTTATCCAGTCGACAATTGTGGGCCTATGTTGAGTTGCCGCTGCCATGGTGATTTGAGGGGCAGGTTGATTTCAGCTGTGCTTGGGTGTGGGGTTGGTAAGGAATCAGGTTCATAGCCAAGAAATGAGACTGTCGATGTGCTGGTTTCTTTTGTATTTTGTGCATGGCAAATGTGCAGCTGGTAGGCGGTAGTGTTTTTTAGGGGATTGAAAAATTAGGGTATGACTGGGACTGACAAAGGCTATGAGACTGGACAGTACGGAAACGGCACTGTGTTCCTTGGCCTGTCAGAGGCACCACATGTCATATGTGACATAGACCGGAAGCTGGTTTAATGTAACCATGTCATTGAGTTTGAACTTTTGCAGTTGGAAAACTAAGAAAATCATGAAAAATTTGAAATTTTGCCCTAAAATCGCTTCGTTTGCATTTTTATAGGCGTTTTTGCATGTTTTACATCGCAACACCCTGTTTACCGGCACTGTGGGCCATGTTTAGTGTGTTTGTTCATTTATTTTGTCTTACAGGTAGTCATCTGACCTTCGACCTTGAGCTGTGACCTTGACCTTGATCTTGAAAGGGGTGGGATTTGATGCGTTCAGTTTGCTAAATGCATGAAAAAAGCACTCATTCAGTTATTGAAGTAGTGGGGTGGAGTGGGGGTGGGGGTTGGGGTGGAGGTGGGGGGGGGGGGTTAAGGTCAAAGGTTAAGATCAAAACTACAACGAAACAGTGTCAGCAGGTTCATTTCATCAGACAACTGACCTCAGAGTGAAATCAGCCGCCAAAATAATGTGACATGCAGAAGTTATTTTGCTTGATCCAGCTACATTTGTATACAACATAGAGGCTGCATCTGAGGTGTCATTCTGCTGTAATTGTCATGAGGGATGTCTCTGGTGTCTATTCTGAGCTGAACACAAAGCACTTATGCACTGCGTAAAGCTCATTTGAGTGCGTTGTTATGGCAGAAGCAGCTGCGGCAACTGATACAGGATTTTACAGGAGTGTTCACAGGTTTGACACACACATGCCTGCTGCATTTGCAACATGAGTTGAGGTGTTTTGAGACTCTGACAAGTGTGTTTTATATAAAAATGAACTGTACATAACCATTTTTCTCTGTTAACTCCTAAATAAGCGCTCCAGACACTTGTTTGGGTATGGGGTGTGTCCCACATAGCATAGTTTTGGCTGTTTTGTGTAATCTTTTGCCTGTGGGATAGCTCAGTAGACTTAATGTTTAAATTGCACAGCTGTTTCATGATTCCTTTTGCCTGAGGAAAAGATTGCAAGGAGCATATAGGTCATGACCGTTGGTTACAGGCCTATTCCTACTTGCTGTCACCAGACAACAGGGTCAATGAGGATGCCTGGGTGTTGTCTTTTTGGCTGCCCTGAGATACACAGGAAAGGGCCTTGAGTCTGAAAGCTCATTTTTCATCAATGTCAGTGTTATGGTAACCTTTTTCAGTTGCTCAGCCCACCGGGAGTCAGTTTGACTGTATTGCATGTGTATGTAAACTTGGAAAAACAGAAAAAGTAGGGGGATGGGTAATGAATAAATATGAAGAAAAAAAATTTCATGTGCTGTGCCTCAAATGCTAAATTTATCAGAATCAGATATATTAGTTGATGTACATGCCAATTTTGGAGGCATTCTGACCATATCAAGTCTGTTTTTTATGTATAATCCAAAACATAAAGAGCATACTGAACGCCACAACGACGCACTACACATAATGGGCCATAACACAAAGATGCAGCAACATTCAATGGTGTCACTTTGGGTTTGACTTAGCTAGTGTCTAAGGATTGCACCGATGGCAGATTGAATGGTGTTCAGGTGGGACAGTTTCTCTGACAGGTCATGTTACATATTCAAATGAGGTAGGTGAGGCAGGAGGAAGACAGGTGTTTTTAAAAATAACCTTTTGCCTTGTTCGAAACTTTGTAGTAGGGCTGAATGTTGGAATTTGCTGGAAATTTCTGGTTAGATAAGAGGAGACATGTTTGAGCTTATCCAGTGGACAATTGTGGGTCTATGTTGAGTTGCGGCTGCCATGGTGATTTGAGGGGTAGGCTGATTTCAGCTGTGCTTGGGTGTGGGGTTGGTAAGAAATCAGGTTCATAGCCAAGAAATGAGACTGTCAATGTGCTGTTGTTTTTTTTTAATTTTGTGCATGGCAAATGTGCAGCTGGTAGGCGGATTGAAAAATTAGGGGATGACTGGGACTTGCTAAGGCACTGGGATTCACTAAGGCTAAGAGACTGGACAGTACAGAAACGGCACTGTGTTCCATGGCCTGTGATGGAACCTTTCCCTGGATCTCCAAAGAACGGCAAGCCTCATCGAAGAAACGAGAGGAAACGAGAGTCGTTATGAAGAATGAAGAAGAACTTCAAGCGATGCACACATTGTACTTTGAAATCATATGTTTCGTACCGTGTGTACGTCGCGAGACTGTCAGACTGACAGATAAAACAATCTGACAAGCGCGGGGCAGTATGTGAATCGACCATGACAGCTCTTGCTTAGTACCTAATCGGCTTGGCGCGTAATAAGGAGCAAAGTTTATCATGATCAGCGGGCACTACTCTCGAACTACCACGGCCCATCCATCACCACATCGATACCTAAAGTAGCCGCGTTGCGCCTCCTTAGGTGCCAAGCAAGCTATGAAGTACCATTGAACAATACCATGGTTGATCATCTCCAGGAACATGGCGTTGGCACTGGCATGGCGCTGGCACTGAAACATCAGTCATGTGGTGGTGATTCAAGGTCAGTGCCCACGAGCAACGCTGAAGCTTCCGACACTTGGAAAAGACAAGTCAATTTTGATACGATCTAACAGCACCAACATCACAACGACAAAACAATCACCTCCACAACAACCATCTTATAAAACCTTGATACCCCTGCCCTCTGTACAGAAATAAAAAGTGGACTGCTCGGCTAAACGAGCCCCCTCAACTTTGCGAATTGAAGTATCTTGCGGTCGTATGGGATTTGCATGAGGCACACATTTTACTGACATCGCAGTTGTATTGCCTCCCTTTTCCCTCGACACAGACACGACGGGTCAGTTGCATGAGCGAGCCTAGTCCTGCACCAGCCACTAAGCTAGGTGCGCCGCTGCAGCGGCGCACCTAGCTTAGTGGCTGGTGCAGGACTAAGCTCGTTCATACAACTGAGCTTAGTCTTGCACCAGCCACTAAGCTAGGTGCGTCGCTATAGCGGCGCACCTTGCTTAGTGGCTGGTGCAGGACTAAGCTCGCTCATGCAACTGGCCCCTGAGTGACACAAAGATGACAGACAGTTGTGCAACACCTCTGCCAACGCCTCTGTCTGAACACGGACACATATCGCGTGGACAGCTTCCTTTTTTGGCTGCGATAATATCTGCAGTGCTTCCAAGAATGTTTAATGTAATACGATACAAATTATCCCTGATAATTTCGTCCAAAGCAAGGTGATTCCTGCCGAAATCAACACTCACTGGCTGCATTGTTGATCATGACTTCTAAGATGAAATCGATCAATGACCGGGTTTTAGCTCAGTAGTTCAAGAGTTAACTCATTTGGATACGCGACTCATACTTAATTCATTCAGCCCGACGGCCGTATTTCCCAAATTTTGGAGGCGTCATCTAATGACTATGCACCAGTTGCAGGAGATAGATCGACCATGATAATTCAAGCGCAGTGCCAGATTAGCTTGGCGCCTGTCGGCGCCAAGCTAATCTGGCACTACCCTTGAATTATCATGGTCGACCCTTCTCCTGCTGTAGTGCGTCAGGGCTAAATGCTGAACGCAGCACGTCTCGAATCTGATTTCAGGGCACCCTCGCTCTTGACACAATCAAGAAGGGTATCAAAATGAAATTCTCCAATTGCTCAAGCACGTGGTAAGACAAGACGACTTCACAATGTCCTTTCTTGACGTGGCGCGGACGGAATTCTCGCTGAAAAAAAAGGATGTAAATGGAACCGGTCTCTGCTTACAAGAGGCACCGATTCTCATGAGTCCCTGCGGCTGCAGTTTACAGGAGACTCCATGTCTCTTACAGGCAAAAGGCCTGAAAAGCAGAATCTACGACGATGCATTCTGCTGCGGACAAAGGCCGCAATCTGGATGTATTACATATGCACACTGGTTGTCTCCCGCGATTCGCTGCCGCCATTCGCGGGAGACAACCAGTGTGATGGATATGTAGTGTTTGCAGTGTCACAGCTAATACCTTCCTTGCAGCAAAATTCGATCAGTGAACAAGTGATGGGTCAACGGGCACAGATTTCGGTCTGTCTGGGTCGGAAAATGGAAGTCTACTCCTCCAAGCGACAAATGTGTTCCCATTGATGATAGTAACGTTGCAATACGGTTATGGTCTATTAGGTGAAGAGATGAAACGCACTACATCCGCTGAGAAAAAAAAGAAGGAAGGGACAACAAACTTTTCACCACATAAAAAAGATATATGTATCGTACAAGAGTCTAATAGGCTGCGTTAGCCACGCAGTATATCAACCCCTTCACTGCCGAGAAAAGTGAACAATATCCATTTGCAAAAGACATAGATCCTCATCAGCCCCCACAGGTGCCTCTCGTTGACCCCACTTTGGATAAATGTTTCTTGGATGGAGTTCTTTGGTGTTTAATTAACCCTTTGGTGTCGGTAGCGGTTTTAGTAGCGATGATTCCTGCAGGAATCATCGCGACTAAAACCGCTTCCGACACCCAAAGGGTTAACAAAAGTTTCTGCTACCGATGACAGTGTTTCCGCCGATTCCAATGTCGCAGCATTTTTTGTGTTTGTCAGTATATACTAGACACAGTTTCTGTGTCGAACTGAACGCGGCGGACCAGACTCATCTTATGCCGACACACGAAAATTCAACACAACAAAATGTGAATGTATCAATCATCAAAATGCTGCGGTCATCAAGCTCAAGTTGTTCGAGCAGTAATGCTGTAAAATATAGCTGGCATTCGCCAAGAATTAGGAGGATAGGTACTGCTTTTACCTTTTAGTTTTTTCTTTTTTTTTTTTTTCTTTTTTTTTGTTTTCGTTTATTGTCCTGAGTGACAATGGTAGATCCCCCCAACCTCCACATGCCCTTAATAATTAAGGGCATGTGGAGGTTTGGGGGATCTACCATTGTCACTCAGGACAATAAACAATTTGTTTTAATAAAAATAAAAAATTAATTATTTACCTCGCAAATAAACCTTGGAAACCCATCATGATCGCACGCACGCACGCACGCACGCACGCACGCACGCACGCACGCACGCACGCACGCACGCACGCACGCACGCACACACACACACACACACACACACACACACACACACACACACACAGCACCGACTACTGATGACGCACGTCGCAAGCAACTCATATTTCCTGCGCACGTATCATTCGCAATAATCAAATATTTTCTGCGCATATGCTATATACACATAAATATTTCTTTTCCCTGTCTGACCGTAAAGCGAGAATGTCAGATCCACTTTCGTGGTGTTAAGAGTGCAGTGCATGTGAACCACGCAGTTGAACACATTCGCCGATGTTCTTTCCATTTTTTTTTTTTTTTTTTTTTTTTTTTTGGGGGGGGGGGAAGAGGAGGAGGGGGGGGGGGGGGGGGGGGGCGGGGAGGAGGGCGGGTGGGGGGATTGGCGGTGGCGCGATAGTGTCTAGTAACAGCGGGCCCCGACCCCCCCCCCCCCCCCCCGACCCCCCCCCCCACCCACCATCCCTACCTGCATGCGGCCACCCGCGCTGTTTACAGTTTGCATAGGCAAGTATAAACACTCTTGCATATTGTGGATTTTTGTTGCCTAAAATAAGAGCCAAACTACAGACAACGCTTCAACTTTCACTTTCGTTTGCTACACTTTCAGACCTGTCTACCTCAAAACTGATCTAGTAGTACTCCACAAAGCAAATTTTAGTACTCAGACAAAAAAAAGAGTACTTTTGTTATCTAAGGTTGTGTACACGATAAATTCAATGTCTTTGTTGGGCTCTGGAAAGACCTTTTCATGGGACATTCAGCAATGGGGATCCTACATTCCAAGATATAAATTACACTGCAATGCTTCTTCTCACTGTTTGTATTTTTGCTGACATCCGGTGTAGGCGATTTTTAGCGGGAGAAGTTCATTTTTGATGTCAGGTTTGTCTGTCTTTGATTTCAATAATAATAATAATAAAGGAGATTAGTGTTAAGCTCTTATTCTAAAAGTAGCTCTAAGCGCTGAATCAAAGAAAAGGCTAACAGCTAACATGCACAACACACACACACACACACACACACAAACATACGCACGCACACACACATACGTGACCGTGGTGATGAATTGTGTATGGCTGGGGAAATGAACTATTGAAAGGCAGCATTGTAGAGGTGGGTTTTGAGAAGTGATTTAAAAGAGGAGAGCGTTTGACAGTTACAGACTGGGGTGGGGAGGCTTTTCCAAGTGGCGGGGCCAAGATGGGAGAAGGCATGACCGCCACGTGTTTTACATTTGAAATCAGATCTGGAGCTGATACCCCTACGAAAACGCTTAAGAAGAAACCGGGCCCATATGTTGTGAAGGCGAAATTTACGTGTGTCAAAGGAAGAGCGGAGGGAGCGAGATGGAGTATACAGATGGAGTAAGTCTGAGATATAAGCAGGGGAAGTCAGATTGAAGCACATGCAGGACAGTTTATACAGAATGCGTTCTTGTACGGGCAACCAGTGGAGTTTTTCAAGGGCGCGGCGGATATGGTCACGCCGTACGCACGCGCAGAACTAAACGGGCAGCACTATTTTGCACTCTCTGCAATTTATCTAGCTGGGTTTTAGGCAGGCCGGAAAGGAGGGAGTTACAGTAGTCTAACCGTGAGAAAACAAAAGAGGAGACAAGGATTGCAGTTGCTTCGGGCGTCAGATACTGTCTAACACTGCTAATGCGCCGAAGTTCAATAAAAGCTCATCTGCACATATGACGAACATACTTATCCATTTTGAGGTCTCTGTCAATGAAAACACCAAGGTTTTTGACACTGTCCGAGAAGGTGATTTGATTTTCACAGACAGATATGTGACTGGGAAGACAGGACAACTGGGAAGGACGCACACCAGCTGTGATAAGCATGGACTCTGTTTTACCATCATTTAGCTGGAGTTTATTTGTAATCATCCAGTCTTTGACTCCACAGTGTCTCGGGTTAAAGGGGCACTCCTGACCTTTTTTAATGCTTCAGTTCGCAAAAAGCTTTTACTGGGATTCAGTAAACACACCAACTTAGACAGTAACCACCCTATTGTCCCACCAAATGCTTTCTTTCGTCCGTTCAAAGCGAAAAGAGGCCACCAGAATCTTGTGACAGGACCCTGTGAAAAGATTGCTTCTGATAGGCGATGGTAGCTGACGTCATAACTATTCAATATGACCTTAGCGCTGGACAGACAAACAGTCAGATCCCTTGCCCCCGCCTATAAGGCACCCAATCGCCAGCCCACAAAGAAATACGCAGGTATAGAACAAGATGATCAAAGTTGATTCTCTGATACGTCAGTCAAATGTTAGTACTGCGATGAGTGACGTATAACATCGAGTCGTCACTATGAACACAGCGTCGTGGGACTAATGATGCCATGACGTGAAGCTTGGAAGTGACGTCATTTCGCTGATCGTGCTATTCTTCTTCTTCAGAATAGCTATGCTACGCCAGACCACGGAGCTTACAAATGGCGGGAATCGCCGTGTGTCCGTCTTTATTTATGGTGAAAGTGTGTGTGGATCAGAGGGTGGGTTAGAGTAGAAGGAGTCGAATTTCTGTCGCTACATGAACCCACACAGCGTACTAATGGCGGGAAGCGCCGTGTGTCCGTCTTTATTTGTGTGCGCCGACGTGTGTGTTGATCAGAGGTTTGCTTAGAGAGGAGGGAAATGGATCAGCATAATAAGCCTAAAAATATGAACAACTCTGAATGTTCCTAGAAGATAAACGCATCTGAGCTCCAAACAATACGGTAGACTGTGGGCTGAAATCCTCATCTTGTTGTAATCTGTTTGTTTGTTTTGTTTTGGCTTCTTAAACCACTTTTATAACTGAGGGTTCTTTCAAAAGTCCACATACGTCCAACTCAATCACAATTTGTGCACAAACAATAGTCATCGATTACGCTGCATTGCAACTAAACAAGCTTCTGTGAACATAAAAACATAATACGCATTTCCTAAATGTTGTCAGTGGAGTATAATTTAATTCCTTCACTGCCGAGAAAAATTGAACACTACCCAACTACAGTTGCGGGGGCTCATGAGGATCGGTGCCTCTTGCTAAAACCACTTTGTTTCCATGTTCCTTTAACGGCTGGGGATCTTTGACGTTGAATTTACGATGAGTTCAAAACACAAACTGCGTCCACGGGCAGTGTATGGATTAAGGGTTACTCCCGAATTATCCGATTCATTGCATATACAATATGGAGCATGCTGGCAGAAGGAGTGACAGCCCAATCTGCACTGTATGGTTACTTTACAAATTGGACAATCATACATGGCCCATCAATTGTATCAACATTACAGGGAGAAGAGCAATATAAACATGCAAATTCAAGAGTAAAAGAAAACGACAGAAAAGGATTGATTGATTGATTGATTGATTGTACATTGCTTAACGTCCAGACAGCAACAAGGCTTTCTCAGGACGTGCCTGCACTGCTTGTGAAAAAACAACAGAACATTGAATGTATGTCGCCAGCCGGTCAAATACGTTAAATAAACCTAACACATGGGGCCTAAATAAAGCCAAGACCATTTAGCAACACACATCCAATATCAAGAGCTACAGGCAGTGCAGACAGTAGGGAGAGTTTTAAAAAGGCAAATACAGGTGAATGGACATAGGGTAGACAGAAACACATGCCCCAGAATAGAGAGATAAACCCACCCTGTGGGGCTGACCAGGGTGACCATGGGAACTAAAAAATACCTAACCCCACCCAAGTCCCCCAGGGCAAACCCGGGTGGGGTGACAGAAAAGGAAAAGAAAACCCAAAAGAACCTGTCTTGAGAGACCACCCTTATGCGATATCACCTGGCATTAAAGATCATTAATTAGGTGGCTCCTTAATGACAGGTGACATTTTCAGCCTATTAAGACTTTTTGAGAGTGTACCTGTTTTTCAAGACCTTTTTTTCCCATGGCAAATAGGTGATAGTTCAAGTCAGGTTCTATTGTCATTAGCAAGGAAACGACCCCACACAACAATAAAAAAAAAATAAATAAAAATAAATAAATAAATAAATAAATAAATAAATAAATAAATAAATAAATAAATAAAAAATAAAATAAATTTTGGCTAATCCCAAATAAATCTCTTCAAGTTCTCTCCTGAGGGGAAACATTTATCGGCTCATCAGATATTGACTCCGCGCTAGACAGACTTGCACAGTTAGAGAGATATACTAATCACTGAGCACAACCCACTTTCCTTGTCAGCACGTGAATCTAGGTGAAAAGAAAGAGGTCATTAGGTCCTTTAAAGTCACAGGCGAACATCTGAGCATCTTGGCATAGATGTGAATGTGTCTGATATTTTGAATAAAAGTAAATAAGTCTTAACTCATTCAGCCCCGACGGCCGTATTTCCCAAATTTGGGAGGCGTCATCTAGTGACTATGCACCAGTTGCAGGAGATGCATCGACCATGATAATTCAACGGTAGTGCCAGATTAGCTTGGCGCCGACAGGCGCCATGCTAATCTGGCACTACCCTTGAATTATCATGGTCGATCCATCTCCTGCTGTAGTGCGTCAGAGCTGAATGGGTTAAATAAGAGGCATGAGTCTATGTGAAACGGACGAGGCCATGAGAGTAAATTGGGGCCAACTGCATCTGGGGGAGCTTGGCATAGATGTAAAATAATTTATGTTTTGCATGAGTGCAAATGAGTCAGATTTCTCTTAGAGGCTTGAAACCCAGATCCTCACGTGTGTAAATGAGACTGACTCACACTTAACGCAAGTTGCACATATCCTCATGAGCACAAATGAGTTTAATTCATGTCCAAAGCAAGAGGCATAGGTCTTCATGAGCCCCTGCATCCTGTAGGCGGAAACATATCGTGCTCGCTGACAGGCAAAATAATAATGAGTACTTGTATAGCGCCTAACCTCAGATTAGAGCTCTAGGCGCTTAACAAAAACTAATTGTACAAAAATAATTAATTACAAAAACGCAATTTACAAAAAGTACTAAAACAAAATACAACGCACTCTGTAAACAAGCTACAAAGTCACCATTCAAAGTGCAACGCTTATTGACTCATACTCGCATTCACGCACGCGCGCGCGCACACACACTCACACACACACACACACACACACACACACACACACATGCACACACGTACCTTCACACACACACACACACACACACACACACACACACACACACACACACACACACACACACACACACACACACACACACACACACACACACACACACACACACACACACTTCTTCTAACAGAGATAGAGATGACTTTAACATGACAGGTCTGTGACAAAGTCATTTGTAGCAGACAGAAAAAATATGGGTCTTTAGGGCTCGTTTGAATGCCTTTATCGAATCCACGTTCGCGTGGGAGGTCATTCCAAACAACTGGGCTCTGGTACCTGAATGACCTCTCACCGAACGACTTTGTTTTGACATGAGGGATACGTAAAACTCGAGAGTCGGCAGCAGAGCGCAAATTTTGTCTTGAGGGCGTATACAGCTGGAGAAGAGAGGCAAGGTAGTGTGGGCAGGAACAGGTAACACAACTGTGAGTCATGCATGAAATCTTGTACTGAATCCTAGCTGTTACAGGTAACCAGTGAAGAGCAGACAGATGGGGTGTGATAATTATGATCTGATCTAGGGACTCTAAGAATCAACCTAGCAGCTGAGTTTTGAATTTTCTGGAGTTTGACAATCAGACACTGTGAACAGCCAGCCAAAAGAGCAATGCAATAGTCTAATTTAGTCTCGAAGGAAGTCGTCGGCGAGGTCGTCAGAGAAAGAGTTGGGTCGCAAACATAAAAGAATGGACCGAACTCGAGATGCCAGACTTGCTTGCCACCGCCCAAAATAGAACTCAGTGGAGAGCACTGTCTGTTGCTGCTGCCTTTCAGTCCCCCCAACGCCCAGTTCGGGCAAGGGACTGATGATGATGATGATGAATTTAGTCTAAAATGATACGGACAGAGTTCTGAAGCCAACAGGGCCAAAGAAGTACTATGCCGCTTGTCAGGCGGTGAAATAGATCGCGATCGCTCACAGAAAAATGATACGGGAAAAGTTCTGACGCCGCAGCCCACACATTGTGACGTAGAATGCCAATAATGACATGAGCAATCCAGACCAAAAAGGTGACTGCCAAGCGTGTGAAATGCAAAGAAGTACCCAACGGAGAAAGAAACACGCTTAGAAAAAACGGTACAACACAATTTATTAATATTTCGGGTAAATACCCTTTGTCAAATACCCCTTTTCATCGATATTCCTTGTTGTGTACCATGCTAAATGCTGGGTTTTTTTTCCCGGGGTCCTCCCGTTTTTCCCCGAGGTAGTCCTCAACTCGATGGTGATATAAGGTTTGCCTTCGGGTTGGTGTTTAGCTGGCTTTGTGTATTAGACACTCAGCCTACTTCGTGCCCAAGGGTACTCCCCGTTCGTTCTCTCTCTCTCTCTCTCTCTCTCTCTCTCTCTCTCTCTCTCTCTCTCTCTCTCTCTCTCTCTCTCTCTCTCTTTCTCTCTCCCCCCCCCCTCTCTCTCTCTCTCTCGCTGTCTCTCTTCTCTCTCTCTCTCCCCGGCCTCACACACGCGCATTTACTTTTGCTCGCTCCTGCGCGCGCTTACACACACTCTTGTCTCTCGTGTTTAGTTTCTCTCGGAGTCTTTCTCTTACGATTTTTTTCTTTGACGTCATTTTTACTTTTGTTCTTCCTTTCCTTTTCTTTTCTTTTTCTTTTTACGTCACCTTCAGTTGCCACATTCCTTCTGCATCTGAAGATAAGTAGCAAATAATGTCTCTGTTTGTTTGTCTTTTTTGACAAAGGGTATTTACCCGAAATATTAATAAATTGTGTTGTACCGTTTTTTCTAAGCGTGTTTCTTTCTCCGTTGGGTACTTCTTTGCAATAATGACATGAGTTTGCAAACATTAGCCGGGAACCTCTTCCTAATTAAACCCAGTATTGGCACTGAATGAAAGGCATGTGCTGACTACTATAATTAAGAAAATGATAACCCGTGTCATCAAAAGATATGCCCCAGATATCACAAAAAAAAAGAAACACGCCTCGGAAGAACAAGCGCAAGACAGTGAACTATTTTGTGCTTATTCTTCTGAAGCGTGTTTCTTTCTTTTTTGGTTATTTCTATGCATTTGGCAGTCACCTTTTTTGTCCGAGTTTCTGGAAGCCTAGTGCAAACTGAAATTAACACGCACGCTCAAGCAAAGCCCAGAGTAGTAATGCAAACGTTTAAGCTATAGTTGAAAATAAGTAATACAAATGGGTAATTACAGAAAGTTCACAGTAATAAATGTAAATTTCAAACACATAAGGAAGCTGAACAAACATTGCGCGGGTAATGTCCACAAGGCAATGAAAATGTCTGTCTTTATGTGGACAGATTCAATCCATTATAGATGACTTCATGGACTCTCTCTCTCTCTCTCTCTCTCTCTCTCTCTCTCTCTCTCTCTCTCTCTCTCTCTCTCTCTCTCTCTCTCTCTCTCTCCCTCTCCCCTTCATCCGTATCTCCCTCCCCCACCCCATAAACGTAAAGAAGATAGTATCCACCCCGTGCACTCCCTGATTAAAAGTTAACGAGGCATCCTGCTTGGACAGAAAGTACACCTGAAAGGTCAACTAATTTAATCATTTCCCATCGTCTACAACTGAACATCAGTTGAGCTGCTTAACCCGTGGAAGTCATAGAATTTCATTCGCAGGTTACCCGAGGTATAAATAAAATAAAATAAAATACAAAGTCCTGCTAAGAGAAATTCGCCTGCTGGGAAGTAAACAAACAAAAGCGTCGCTGAAGTCAAACGCCAGTACTTTGCCTACTGTGGTTAACACCGCAGTAAGAGATGCACCTGCCACGACAGTTCAAGGGTAATGCCAGATTAGCTTGGCGCCTTTAGAGGCGCCAAGCTAATCTGGCACTACCCTTGATCTGTCGTGGTTGGCACAGTCCTTGCAACCTGGCTACAAGCTACAGGAACCTCATCTAAAAATTGCTAACACTCTGCCTTAAGAGTTAAAACCGAAAAAAGGAGGTAATGGTAACTCAAGTGGCGACCCATTGTGCACTACACAGGAGCCTCTGTTGTTCTGCCAATACTAATTTTGCACAACATCGCAAATCCTAGTAATTTTGTTATAGTTGAGTTGAGAGCACGCCAAGGAACACCACTAACGGTTGGAAGGACGGGTATTTCATTTCGTGAATTTTAGCTGATTACTTCACTGGCCACTGGCCAAGGTGTCGACTGTTGGAAGGCACAGGTTAGGGAATCTCTCTCTTCGCCCCCCCCCCCCCCCATCCCCCTTTCCCATCCATTCATCCATCCATCGATCAAAGAGTAGCTCAACCAATCAATTCCACTGACCGATTGCACGACCGACCCACCAATCGATCCACACCATGTCTACCTCTGGGATGAACCCATAACCCGCAAAGTCTCTTCTATATAAGTGCTATAACTCACAATGTCCCTTTTATATGCGAGCTGTACTCGCTGTCAAGGGTCTCTACCTCTTATCTTTGACCTGATTCTGATTTTGAAATATGTTTGAAAAAGCCTCGCAAATTTACCAATGCATCAGTGAGCACTCTAAGGGTCACTATACTCTAAGGCAGAGTGTCCGCAATTTTTAAGGATCACAGTGTATACGCGTCATTGTTTTGAGAGAGAGAGAGAGAGAGAGAGAGAGAGAGAGAGAGAGAGAGAGAGAGAGAGAGAGAGAGAGAGAGAGAGAGAGAGAGAGAGAGAGAGAGAGACAACACACAAAAAACCACCGTCACATCTAGAGTATTGCGTCGATGTCTGTGTGCTGAAATTTCTGCTTTTACGTCACATCTAGAGTATTGCGTCGATGTCTGTGTGCTGAAATTTCTGCTTTTACGTCACCGTCACTGTCTGATTTTCTCCAAAAGTCGAGGTTTTTTACTTTTTAAATGTTTTCTTCATAGAATTATTTTTTACAGAAAACGTTCAAAAGATACAAAGCTGGCCAACGAACTCATCCAATGTCTTTGGCCAATCCGGCCATGTCCAAAATTGCAAGTGAATATAATGAAAATAACGGACTCTAATGTGGGTCAACCGACTTCCTATAAACGATCATTTAACTCTTCAATGAGACATCCAATTTCAAAATGCTCGGAGGCTCTCCTAGGAATCCACTGAATGAAACACGTCCCCTCATTCAAGCTTGTACGTACGCAAACTTCGGAGATTTTCTTGTTTACGTACATACGCACATACGCGCGCGCACACACACACACACACACACACACACACACACACACACACACACACACACACACACACACACACACACATAGGGCGCATCGCGCCAAAAGGACGTTCTGTAACAGCGAGGTTGCGTAACTAGACATGACGTAATTTTTATCTTGCTACTTCACTGTCAGAGTTTTAGTACAGCCCGCCTATGATGTGTGTGTTCTTTTGAAATCACTCCACCACATCCCATCCTAAAAGTATCTTCTATAAATAGAAGAGACTTGAAAACACAGCGAAGTGCACACCAAACATTTGATACAGGCAGAAAAACGACCATGTACAAAGTATGGATAAAACACACAGTATTTCTGCTTCCGATACGCCAAAAAAACAACAAAAAAAACCAACCACAAACACAAAAATTATAAATACTGCTTACAGAAGTATGCCACCTTTCTACATAATTATGCAAGACACTCCTTTTAACCCGTTGACTCCCAGAACTAAATGCCTTCTTTTCTGTAAAAATGGAAGTCATGGAAGATCTGGGACTGCTGAATTCCCCTATTTAAAGTGCTGGCTGAATTCACCATCCTAGAATGAACAAGACGTTTATTTTACACTGGTGAATCCAGAACCTACCGTTCACTTTCCACTGATGAATCTACAACGTACTTTTCTGATTTATGGTGGGGGTTGCAGTCTACATCGAGAATACGGAGTAACTCGTTCCTCATGCCAAGTGCTAGAAACACAAAAACCTACTTCATTAGGGCAAGTTTACACGGAACAGGTGTAACACACACACACACACACACACACACACACACACACACACACACACACACACACACACACACACACACACACACACACACACACACACACACACACACAGAGGCAAGCCGGAGAGCGGCGGGGCGCGATAGGTGGCACACTGGTTACCTCACTCATCCCAGTACTACTACGCATTATCAAGCGAAGCGGACCGGATCGAGGGAGGTAACCAGTGGACCTCTCAGCGTCAGTCAAGAGGTTCATGAACAGTTGCTTCTAACAAGCACAAGAGGTTTAACTGTGGGTGTCGGTAGCGGTTTTAGTCGTGATGTTTCCTGCTGGAATCCTCGCGCTGGGACCATATGGCGTTGAGGCGCGTCCCCTGGGTGGTGGATAGGGGGTCCCTCGCGAGAGGGGTGCACCGAATGAAATAAGGTGCCGTGAACCAACATGGTCTAAGGGAAGGTGACCCCGACAGAAAACCCATGGTCCTCCTAGTAAGGGGGTTGGGCGTGGGGGTAGCTCCCCCACCTTGCAAATAAGGAAATAGCTACAAAAACGCCGACGAAAAGACAAACAGCAATTCCTTTCCTGGAGGAGAAAGGTTCTTCTACCAGAAGATTTATGACGTCCTGTGGTGAAAGCCGGAAGTCTTCGGAAGCCACAGGACCGAGCCGCCTCTCTCTATCCAGGGACACAACCATGGGCACATGGAATGTCAAGACCATGTATCGGAGCGGCAAGGCCGCCCAGATAGCAGTGGAAATGCAAAAGTGCAACCTTTCCCTGCTAGGTATCAGTGAAGCCAGATGGACGCAGTCTGGCCAGAAAAGGCTGTAAAGTGGGGAGATGATTCTGTATGCAGGTCATGAAGAGGAGAATGCCCCCCATACAGAAGGAGTAGCATTCATGCTGTCACCAGTGGCATAGAGAGCGCGGATGGGCTGGGAACCTCTTGGGCCAAGAATTATCACAGCAGCCTTTAGAACCAAGAAAAAGATCAAGCTGAACGTCATCCAGTGTTATGCGCTCACTAATGACAGTGACGAGGAAGAGAAACAAGAGTTCTATGACCGACTCTAGAGTGTTGTGGACAAATGTGCGGAGCGAGACATCACCACTGTCATGGGAGATTTTAATGCCAAAATAGGGGAGGACAACACCGGATACGAAGAGGTGATGGTAAGACAGGGATTAGGGGAGATAAATGAGAACGGGGAGAGATTTGTAGACTTTTGTGTTCTAAACAGACTTGTCATTGGAGGCAGTATCTTCCCACACAGAAGAATACACAAAGCAACTTGGGTCTCACCTGACCATACTACAGAGAACCAAATAGACCATATCTGCATTAGCAAGAAATTTAGAAGATCCCTTCAAGATGTTCGAGTGAGAAGGGGAGCAGATGTCGCCTCAGACATCTGCATACCTTAAGAATAAAGCCCAAGTTAAAGAAAAGCTGAACAGAGACAACAAGAAGACAGCGCTATAATGTAGGGATCCTGAGAGAGACTGGAGTGAGAGAAGAGTTCAAACTGGTGCTGTCCAACCGGTTTCAAGCGCTACAGGAGCTAGTAAATGAAGAGGAGGCGGTCACCACAGAGCAGCAGTGGAAGGCAGTTAGACAGGCGCTGAACTCAACCTGCAAAGACAGTGTAGGGTTCAGAAAACACCATCACAAGGACTGGCTGTCGGCACAGACCTTGAAGAAGATATAAGTGAGGAAGCAGAAGAAAGCAGTTGTCAACAACAGTCGCACGAGAGCAGCCAAAGCAAGGGCACAGGAGGAATACTCGGAAGCCAACCGCGAGGTGAAGAGGAGTATCAGGGCAGACAAGAGGGCCTACACAGACAGCCTGGCAGGAGAGGCAGAAAAGGCAGCAGGCAGCGGCAACATGAAACAGCTCTACGACATTACCAGAAGATTGTCAGGCAAGTATGGCCATACAGAAAGACCAGTAAAAGACAAAGAAGGCAAGCCTATTGCAGACAGAGCAGACCAACGACAGATGAGCCGAGTATTTTGAAGAGTTACTGAACAGACCCAGCCCACCCGACCCCCCAGACATCCAGCCAGCAGAGACCGACCTACCCATCAGCTGTGACAGACCCAGCCGGGAAGAGATCAAAAGAGCAGTGGCATTTTTGAAGAACGGCGAAGAACGGCAAAGCAGCAGGGCCAGATGGCATCCCAGCGGAGTCTCTGAAAGCAGACCTAGAGACAACAGTAGAGATGCTGTACCCACTCTTTGGAAAGATCTGGGAAGAGGAGGTTATGCCGGCTGCCTGGAAGGAGGGGTACCTAATCAAGCTTCCCAAGAAAGGCGACCTCAGCAAGTGTTCCAACTACAGAGGAATCACCTTGCTGTCAGTACCAGGAAAGGTCTTCAACAGGATCCTCCTGGAGAGAATGAAGAGCTCCGTTGACCCCCAGCTGAGAGACCAGCAAGCAGGATTCAGGAAAACCCGATCATGTACAGACCAGATCGCCACTCTCCGCATCATCGTGGAACAGTCTCTGGGGTGGCGCTCCCCGCTGTACGTCAACTTTGTGGATTACGAGAAAGCATTTCACACGGTGGACCGAGAGACTCTGTGGAAACTCCTACGACACTACGGTGTACCCACAAAGCTCGTCCGCCTGATCAAGAGCAGCTACGATGGCATGACATGTCGCGTGATCCACGAAGGGCAGTTCACCAGGGAGCTCCAGGTCAGAACTGGTGTCAGGCAGGGGTGTTTGCTGTCTCCGTTCCTCTTCCTACTGGCCATAGACTGGGTCATGAAGAGGACCACAGAGCACAGACGAAGTGGAATACAGTGGACACTGTGGACACAGCTTGACGACCTCGATTTTGCAGACGACTTGGCTTTACTGTCCCACACTCATGAACAAATGCAGGACAAGACCACGAGGCTTGCTGACATATCGTCCCAAGTGGGCCTCACCATCCACAAACAGAAAACAAAGACAATGAGGCTGAACGCAACCAGGGAAGAACCAGTCTTGCTTGCTGGCACCCCGTTGGAGGAGGTGGTGTCCTTCACCTACCTCGGGAGCATCATAGACAAAAAAAGCTGCACTGATGCAGATGTCAGAGCACGAATCGGTAAAGCCAGAGCAGCCTTTCTCCAGTTGAAAAAAGTGTGGAGTTCCAGAGAGCTGTCACAACACACCAAAGTCCGGATTTTCAACTCCAACGTAAAAGCAGTTCTCCTATATGGAGCAGAGACTTGGAAATTGACAAAAACCACAGTCAACAGAGTACAGATCGTCATAAACAGTTGCCTTAGAAGAATTTTGAAATGAAATCCACTGGCCAGAGAAGATCAGCAACGTCAGACTCTGGGATTGATTGATTGTACATTGCTCAACGTCCCGACAGCAACAAGGCTTTCTCAGGACGTGCCTGCACTGCTTGTGGAAAAAAAACAAAAACAACAGAACATTGAATGTATGTCGCCAGCCGGTCAAATACGTTAAATAAACCTAACACATGGGGCCTAAATAAAGCTAAGACCATTTAGCAACACATCCAATATCAAGAGCTACAGGCAGTGCAGACAGTAGGGAGAGTTTTAAAAAGGCAAATACAGGTGAATGGACAAAGGGTAGACAGAAACACATGCCCCAGAATAGAGAGAAAAACCCACCCTGTGGGGCTGACCAGGGTGACCCTGGGAACTAAAAAATACCTAACCCCACCCAAGTCCCCCAGGGCAGACCCGGGTGGGGGGTCAGACTCTGGGAGAGCACAGAGCAGATAACAGCAGAGAATGAAATTGGACGAAGAAGATGGGCATGGATTGGTCACAGTCTGAGAAAGCCAGCTTCCAGTATCACTAGGCAGGCATTGTCATGGAACCCCCAGGGAAAGAGGAAAAGATGATTGATTGATTGATTGTACATTGCTTAACGTCCCGACAGCAACAAGGCTTTCTCAGGACGTGACTGCACTGCTTGTGAAAAAAAACTAAACAGAAAATTGAATGTATGTCGCCAGCCGGTCAAATACATTAAATAAACCTACAACATGGGGCATAAATAAAGCTAAGACCATTTAGCAACACACATCCAATATCAAGAGCTACAGGCAGTGCAGACAGTAGGGAGAGTTTTAAAAAGGCAAATACAGGTGAATGGACAAAGGGTAGACAGAAAAACATGCCCCAGAATAGAGAGAAAAACCCACCCTGTGGGGCTGACCAGGGTGACCCTGGGAACTAAAAAATACCTAACCCCACCCAAGTCCCCCAGGGCAGACCCGGGTGGGGCGAAAGAGGAAAAGAGGCAGGCCGAGAAACACCTGGCGTCGAGACCTCCAAGCAGACATCAAGAGACTGGGAACCACCTGGAGTAAAACCGAAGGAGAAGCACAGGACAGGAGTCGCTGGAGGTCTCTCGTCGACGGCCTATACCCGGGGAGGGGTGACAGGCGTAAGTAAGTTCCTGCTGGAATCATCGCGACTAAAACCGCTACCGACACCCAAAGAGCCTCAAGAGAAGGTTTCCGTATCACACGAACACATCATTATCGGTAGTTCCCAAAGTTTGAAGTCTTTCTTATCACTGACGAATTGCTTTGAACGACGTAAGAAACAAATGCACAGGCATATTTTTCATTTTTTAAAGGTCGTACTTCAATAACTGACCCAGACAGTGTTAATCAGACTGTCTAGCAAAGGGCACATTCAACTAAATGACTTTCCTTATTGGTCGTGTTTATTACCTTTCGCAACACGCTCAGACTTTTCCAAACAAATGACAAGTCGTATATTCAAATAGAGAGAAACTGCTGAAAATAAGACTAAATCGCTGCCTGCAAGAGGTACATAATAAATATTATCTTCAGCCCCTGCGGCTGCAATGGCTCATAATAATCTATGCCTCTTGCAGATCGAGTGAATGATAAACTGTATTTAAAGTTTACAGAAGAAGTTAATAAGATCAAGCCTGAGGAGAAACGTCCTCCACCCCGGAAACGTGGAAAAAGCGCCATTAACATTTATGAAAGTTCAAGTGTCTGGCCCGCGAAAACTACTTGAATTACTGGCTCCACCCCCATCCCCCCACCCCCCGCCCCACCCCTACTCAATTCGTAGGTCACATAAATCAAAGGCTGTACTAGCTCAACGGTCATAAGGTAAAAGTTTAACGACCGCAGGAAAGGTATTAACCCCTTCACTGCCGAGAAAAATGAACACGATCCAACAGCAAGAGACATAGATCTTCATGTGCCCCAGCAATCGCGGGGGCTTATAAGGATCTATGTCTCTTGCTGGAACCACTTTGATTCCATGTTCCTTGGATGGTTGCGATTCTTGACTGTCAAGTGAACGAAGATTTCAGAAACACAATAAGCGTCCAGTGGCAATAAAGGGGTAACAAAGAATACACTAGTGAATCATACTACGTAGGTCAAGATATTATACCTCCACTCTCTACTGATCTTCTTTTTCGATCCTGCAAACAGTACCGGTCACTGCATGCACAAGGGACTTAAACCGTGTCCCAATATAATTAGTTCAGGACCTCGCTCAGGGGCGGATCTGGGGGGGGGGGTGTTACCAAAATTCCTTAAAATGCTATAACAAAGTCCCTTTTTGGGGTGTTTGGACCCCCCCCCCCACCCCCGTTGTTTGATATATTCTCCTCCCTCCCTCCTCTCCCCCCCCCCCTTTTTGTATGAGGTTTAAGGTCCCAAACAAAAAGTTGAAACCAGCCCCCCCCCCCACCTCCACCCCCTCCCTCCCCAACCTCTTGAGGTAACTGATCCGAACCTTCGCCTTATTTTCTCGGCGTAGGTGACATCAAAGACGGAAACAACCAGCAAGCCTCTCCACTTTTCCACTCTCCTGAACCTTTTGGTGGCTACAAGTAGCAAGTAACTTTTACGTTTTCTAACTCTTAAATTCCCAGAACTAAACGACTTCCGTTCTATAGAATGGAAGTCATATTTTAGTTCTTGGATTTTAAAAGTTAAATGCTTCTGCCACAAGTCTATTCTGGTGATTGTCTAATTTTTTCATTATAACACTAACACAATTTTTGACGACCCGCGAACCTCACAATTACGAAGAACATATACCTTTAACCACTGCGCGCCTGCAGTCACCGGTACTGTCAACAGTACCGGCTGCATGAACATGGGGGTTAAGCCCCCCTTCCCCCCTCCCCCGCACAAACCTTTACAAACTTGGACTGAAAACTGAAAGAAATCAGATGCCATCAAAAACAAGTACATCTGTAAATGCGCCTTGCCCATTCTTCCAATCATAAGGAATATAATATTTCTTCAACCTAATGCACGAGTTAAAACAACACGCCATATGGAAACGTAATTGGTCTGGCTAGCAGAATAAAACAATCGCACTTTAATTTGGTCTGAGGAAAGGTCACGAAAGATGTATGCTTTTGATTTTCAGTGTGATGGGCAGGAATGCGCTGTGGCGCAATCTCTCTCTCTCTCTCTCTCTCTCTCTCTCTCTGCGCCTATTTGTTTCCATCCTTAAGAAATAAAGTATCATTCATTCTCTCTCTCTCTCTCTCTCTCTCTCTCTCTCTCTCTCTCTCGGGGGTCGGTCACGTGATCGTGCAAGCAACAGGGCTGCCATTTGAGACCTGCAAAAAGTACTGCTTTTGCCAGTAAATCTCAACGCCATGCCAGTTGAAGGACTGCCTTCAGCTTTGGAAGCTGCTTTGAACGCCCTGCTATGCGACAACACGCTGTCATCCTTTAAAATTGACGGTAGAGGCGACTCGACAGTTATCATTCTGAGGTTGACCGGTATGGCACACGGGTCCCCTGCCATTACCGCAACCTACCGCAAGAAGCCGCCATCCCACATTCGCCGGGACTACATGAGATCAGAGGCCAGGAGGCAGGAACGTTCGAACAAGGCAAGTGACAATCTATCACCAGTATTGCCTTTGTTTATGCCCACCCCGCCCACACAAGCTACAAACAGCGAAGACAAACAGCTACACACTCTCGACACGCCGTGTACAACAACTCCCCAAGCCACAGGTGATGAGGTTGCACGTGTTTCCCATGATGTCTACACACCCACAGCGGACAGGCTAGAGACCAGTGACGATGCACCTTCAGAGTGCATTGGTACCAGCGTGACAACACAGCTGACTGGAGCGTGCGCAATGGACTGTGTCGACAGTGCTGAAGCCGACCCTAGTGATACGAGTGTAACCACTGATTCATACACTCTTGAAGAGAGAGATTACGTCGCATCAATCATGATCAGAACTTTACAAAGACGTTTACGCGATAACCAGAGAAACACAGGATTTGAGAAATGCGTTTTGTACAAAACAAATCAGCAAGAGCACTTGTTGTGCAGAAGTGATGACATAACAGTGGTCTTGGACTGTGAGAATGGTTCTGTGTGTCACTGGTTCATCCATCAAAGAAAAAAGCTGATGAGGGACTATGAACAAAAGGTGCAAGAGAACATTTGCCGCTGGACTGCCATAGATCCTAATGGTAACTACCAAGAGTGTTTTGAGAGGGCGCTGATCGAGTTGGAGAATATACGTTCCATGGTTTGTCACCTCCTGGGTTAACATTCTGACTGACTCGGTGCTTGATTTGAAGCCTAGCCTGACTGATGACGACTGTCGCATTGTTGTTGACTTTTAGCTAATAGAATAACCGATTCCTAACATGGACATTTACCTTGTTGGATGAGACCTTATTTCGGTGTTTTCATTTGTTGTCGAATATTTTCGATTTTTTCCTCCCCACCCCACTGTTCCCCCATTGCAATGGGCCGTCGGCCTGAGCAATAAACATCGTTCGTTCGTTCGTTCTCTCTCTCTCTCTCTCTCTCTCTCTCTCCTCTCTCTCTCTCTCTCCCCCCTCTCTCCCCCCCCCCCCGGGCCCCTCTATGCTCGCGCATGCAAAGAAATACGCGTGCGCGCGCACGTGTTTGTATCTTACTTAGCGCCTGTGTCTTTGTTACACCTGTTCCGTGTAAACCTGATCTAATGACGAAGTTTTTAAAGTGTGTTTCAAGCACTTGGCATGAATTACAAGTTATCTAACAGTGTCGGTGCTGACGAAGGCTCTGACTCGTTCCGGCAGTGCAGAGAAAAGCGGAGCACCACCCAACTGCAAGAGGTATTGGTGCTCATGAGCGCCCGCAGTTGCGGGGGCTCACGAGGAACTATACCTCTTGTTGACACCACTCTGAATCCATGTTCCTACGACAGCTAGGGATTCAGTTTTATATAGAATCAACAAAGATTGCAGAAACACAATCTGCGTCAGCAGGCACTGAAAGGACTAAACTTCATGCGAACTGGCAAAATGGCACAAGAATGGTGTTTCGCTTCTCACGGTTAAATTTTTTATCCCCCATCTGCAGGAGACACAGATACGCATGAGATCTTGCAATCGTAACGGCTCATGACAAATGTGTACGCCCCTAGCTGACTAAACAGACTGCGGCTGCATGTCAAAGTGAGGATGTTTTTTTTGTTTTCATGATAAGCGTACGACTATTCTCCTCGTTGTCGTGAAAGTCCAGTTCTACAGGAAATCGCTCCACCGAAATGTCAGCGAACGGAGAGAGGTCAGTCAGTGATACGCATGGTCCAGCAGCTGTAGCCCGGCAGGTGTCTCCCTGTAATGGTCACTATGGCCAAGGAGGACAACGCATTTCAATCCAGGTCTAATCTGGTCCACTCCATCCGCAAAAAGCACATAGTCAAAAGGGACCATGTTGACGCAAGGGCACATGATCATCATATCCACGCTTCTTGCTGCACAAAATGTGCTTACGAAATTCTTTAAATGAACACATTCGAGATGTGCTGCATTCGGATACGCGGCTTTATACCGCGTATCCGATGCAACACGTCTCGAATGTGTTAAGGGTACGGTGTTATTTCGAGGTTTAAGGTTTCAACTCAATCTGCTCTCCGTTTTCTACAACATACGGCGAAAATCCTAACACAGAGCTACATCAATCATTCCCTAGGCATCTGCAAGAGGCATATATTCACATGTGCCCCTACAATCGCTGGTGTTCATGAAAATGTATGCCTCTTGCTGGTGCGGACAAAACCCCTGTACATCCTCTGGCTGATGAAATCGTATAGGGATATGTGACAGAGTGTACGGCTGGGACTGCAACCATGCAACACATGCGACTTGTCTCACGCCAGAAAAGAAAAGTAAATGTACATCGCAAGTAAAAGGCGAAATGTCATCGACATTCGAGGCAACAACGGGCCTTATTGACTCGGAAATTAGAAATCTGCGACCCGAGCCAGGAAAATAGGGACGAACCAAACAGGAACAACCCAACTTCTGAACTCAAGGCAACCATTTACACACTTTCCCCTAGACACTTTATTTTAGGAAATATAAATTTGCAACTTTAGGCTCAACTCTGAAATCACGTACATTACATCTGAAACTAGAGGTACAAATGCCGAATGTGAGTGTGTGACGTCTACATGATAACCCGCTCACAGGAGGCTCCATACTACCAGGAACCATTTCTACAGCCATGCACCAGGACATCAGTGCTATTTGCATCGTCGCCGCTGTGCTACCATGGCAAAGGCGATGACTGAAATCCTCTTCGTGGATACCTTTAACCCCTTCCCTGCCGGGAAACAAATGCGAACACCACCCAACTGCAAGAGGCGAAGAACCTCATGAGCCCCCGCACTTGCGGGGGCTCATGGGGATTCTTCGCCTCTTGCTGGCTTCATTCATATCCTATTCACACCTTTGTCACTTGCTGCCCCTATTCATATCCTATTCACACCTTTGTCTCTTGCTGCCCCTATTCATATCCTATTCACACCTTTGTCTCTTGCTGCCCCTATTCATATCCTATTCACACCTTTGTCTCTTGCTGCCCCTATTCATATCCTATTCACACCTTTGTCCCTTGCTGCCCCTATTCATATCCTATTCACACCTTTGTCCCTTGCTGCCCCTATTCATATCCTATTCACACCTTTGTCTCTTGCTGCCCCTATTCATATCCTATTCACACCTTTGTCTCTTGCTGCCCCTATTCATATCCTATTCACACCTTTGTCTCTGCTGCACACCTTTGTCTCTTGCTGCCCCTATTCATATCCTATTCACACCTTTGTCTCTTGCTGCCCCTATTCATATCCTATTCACACCTTTGTCTCTTGCTGGCCCCATCATATCCTATTCACACCTTTGTCTCTTGCTGGCCCCATCATATCCTATTCACACCTTTGTCTCTTGCTGCCCCTATTCATATCCTATTCACACCTTTGTCTCTTGCTGCCCCTATTCATATCCTATTCACACCTTTGTCTCTTGCTGGCCCCATCATATCCTATTCACACCTTTGTCTCTTGCTGCCCCATTTCATATCCTATTCACACCTTTGTCTCTTGCTGACCCTATTCACATCCGCGTTCCTTGGATTGATGGGGTTTTATTCGATGCTGAATTTGCCCCGTTTTACGGCGTCCACTGGTAGTGATGGGGTTACACTCTGATAAGTATTGGCCAAGGCTGATCAGTGTCTAGACACAAAGCCCGTCCTCATTCCCCAGGCCCAGGATGCCACCCACGACCATCACCATTTCCCCGGCGTAATTTGTCGTCAGTAGTGGAAGGACTGTTCGCACGTATGGATCGAAGACTTTTCTTTCTTTTTTTTTAATATAAAAAGAACGCTTTCATTGTTGGCATACCCAGAACGCAGCCCAACTGCAAGCGGCAAAGAACTTCATGGGCCCTCACAATGGCGGGGGCCCATGAAGTTCTTTACCTCTTGCTGACCTCTTTTCTTTTTCAAACTGTGTATAGATCGATTACTGGACCATTATTTTATGCTGCACATTGCATTCATGGCCGCTAGAATTAAAGGAATTAAAGGAGATGGTTGCTTGGTTCAGATTGGTTCACGTCTAGTGAAATATGCGCAACTGTAAATCTGCCACTTACCAGTCGAAAATTATAGTTTCGATAAAGTTCCACTGCCCTATAGCAATTTGATCAGGCGGGGGGAAAAAAGGGTTAAGCCTAGTTTGTAAATTGCAGATACACTGTACAGTAAAGCCTTTAAACCCACGTGAACCGTTTAATTTTTTTTTTAATCTCCGGGGCATCAAAAACACGGATGATAAGTTACTAATGTTACAAATGGCACGTTTTGTAACCAAAAAAAAAAAAAGTCCTTCAAATTTCAAAACGCCACCTAGTGTAGGCACAAAAAAACAGACACTTAGTAATTTCGTTTCATCTGCAAGAGAAATATATCTTAATGATCCCCTGCCGCCTGCAGGGGAACATGAGGATATATGCCCCATGCTGACTGAGCTCGGCTCCATTTACATCCTCGAACTGAGGCATGTCGTCGTGGTACAGTTTGCGACTGTTCACGCCAGACACCAGGTTTAAAATATTTGAAATGTTATCGATTTGCAAAAAAACACAAGGACGTCTAGACGTTAATCATCTCAAAGTAGGTGGGCATGCAGGAGACACTGACGAGGACGTGCGGAAATCTCAGTTTGGGAGGATTCTTCTGGTGTTATAACTGCATGCAGTCACACGTCAACTCTATTAACTCATTCAGCCAGACGGCCGTATTTCTCAAACTTTGGAGGCGTCATCTAATGACTATGCACCAGTTGCAGGAGGTGGATCGACCATGATAATTCAAAGGCAGTGCCAGATTAGCTTGGCGCCGACAGGCGCCAAGCTAATCTGGCACTACCCTTGAATTATCATGGTCGACCCATCTCCTGCTGTAGTGCGTCAGGGCTGAATGGGTTAACTCTATGGTGTTGGATGTTTTCTTCACACTTGCGGGAAATAAGAAAGTGTACATTGGAGTGTGTCAGACGACTTATTAACTCATTCGAGACGTGCCGCCTCCGGGTACACGGCACAAGCCGCGTATCCTGGGGCGGCGCGTCTCGAATGAGTTAACCCTTTGATGTCGGGCATGCTTTTTGTCGCGATGATTCCTGCAGGAATCGTTGCGACAAAAAGTGTTACCGACAGCGAAAGGGTTAACCCGCGTGAAGGCGTTGATAACAGCCTTCTGCATATTGAAGCTGGTCGGATAACAAGGAAGAAGAAGAAGAAGAAGACCCGTAATTTAACAGTACCGGTATCTGCATACACAAGACGTTAAGATATACACGTAAGATCACTGGTGACAGTAAAAAAGAAAACATACCGAAACATTCAAGGTCACCAATACCTAAAACTGACGTCTGCGCGCAGAGTTAACCCCTTCACTACCGAGAAAAAGTGGTTGGTTGGTTGTACATTGCTTAACGTCCCGACAGCAACAAGATTTTCTCAGGACGAGCCTGCACTGCTTGTGAAAAAAAAAACCTAAACAGAATATTGAAATTATGTCGCCAGCCGGTCTAATACGCTAAATAAACCTGAGACCATTTAGCAACACACATCCAATATCAAGAACTATAGGCAGCGCAGACAGCAGGAACAGTTTAGAAAAGGAAAATACAGGTGAATGGACCAAGGGATGACAGAAGCACATGCCCCAGAATAGAGGAGAAAACCCACCCTGTGGGGCTGACCGGGGTGACCCTACAGCCCTGGAAACTAAAAAGTAGTTAACCCCACCCAAGTCCCCCAGGGCAGACCCGGGAATGGGGAGAAAAATTGAACACCATCTAACTGCAAGGGGGATAGACCCCCCCCCCCCACCACCACCACCACCACCACCACCCCCCCAACCCCCCCCCCCCCCACCACCACCACCACCCCCCCCCCCCAGTTGTATCCATATTCCTTTGACGGCTGGG
Organism: Semisulcospira habei; assembly: GCA_036245525.1. Classification (NCBI taxonomy): domain Eukaryota; kingdom Metazoa; phylum Mollusca; class Gastropoda; family Semisulcospiridae; genus Semisulcospira; species Semisulcospira habei. Next base: position 162,497,558 of record BTPG01000003.1, read on the forward strand.
AATTTTTAATACTAAATTCACAATAACTTCAAAAACACAATCTGCATCCACTGGCACTGAAGAGACTATCTCTCTTGGGCATGCAGCGCCACAAGTATTTCTAACAGTACCGATGGCAGCGTGCACAGGATTGTCAAAACAACGCAATGTTTGTTTATTCGAATGTTACAAAACGCGACACATCACAAGATAAAATGTAGTACTCCGTAAACAAAACTGTGTCCATTTACAGTGTGAGAGGGAAAGGTTGTATACAGTAGAGCATGTTTTGCAAGAAACATTGACCTAAAGAGAAGTCTTGAAGGGCTACAAGTGTCACCTGTCATTTAAGACCATCATTGCGGGGGCTACAGCCACCTAAATGATGGTTCATAATGACAGGTGATCTCTCATAAGGGACCTCGTTCAAGAGGTTCTGCTGTAAATGTAATACAAAAATGACCAGGAAAGCTCGCAAGCCGTGGGCTCAAATAACGCAATAACAGTTACACATTCAAGCAAGCATTATCACTGAAATTTGAAAAATAAAATTTGTAAACCCATTCAGCCCTGACGCACTACAGCAAGAGATGGGTCGACTATGATAATTCAAGGGTAGTGCCAGATTAGCTTGGCGCCTGTCGGCGCCAAGCTAATCTGGCACTACCCTTGAATTATCGTGATCGTTCCATCTCCTGCAACAGTCATTAGATGACGCCTCGAAAAAATTTGGGAAATACGTGCGTCGGACTGAATGAGTAAAAAGTTTGCGTGCGCGCACGACGAATATCTTTGAAAAAAGTTTGCGCCAGTACCAGCATCAACGCCAACACAGAAAACACGACACCTGCATCTTCGAATAACAACTTTAAACTTCTATATACGCATGCCACCCACTATACACTCTCTTAACCAGACCCTTCGACCTGCATGTGGCATAAAATCTCATGAGCCAATGAGAATCTACGCCTCTTGCTGACCATACATTGTTCGCTGTGTTCCTAAAATACTTGAAGTTACAACTGCGTACTCGTACATCATGTCACTCGCTTCCTGCTTCGTAGGCAGAGCGAGCATCATGTGACATTACCAGCCAATGAGCTGACGGCAGTTTTATACACAATGGACGTCTAGAAAGAAAAATAAAGAACGAGGGCTAAGTGTTTCCCGATTGCACTGTGCTATTTCAGTGCCAATTAAAACTTCGGCAAAACCGCATTGAGGTTCTTTTTAAGTTTGTGAAAAGTAAAGTAAATCAATCTCTCTCTCTCTCTCTCTCTCTCTCTCTCTCTCTCTCTCTCTCTCTCTCTCTCTCTCTCTCTCTCTCTCTCTCTGAGAGAGAGAGAAATGAAATGAAATGAAACTTTATTTTTATCCTTGAAAAATAAAGTTTCATTTCATTTCATTTCTCTTTCTGTCTCTGTCTCTCTCTCTCTCTACCCAGAAATTAATAATTATCAGTGGCATCGTCTTCCAGTATCTTACATTTTAAAACCGCACTCGATTACATTTTTTTTATTAAAAAAAATATTTATAATTTTTTTTCATATAATGTAACTAATATTTTCTTTTAAACAGGTGCACTCTTCGATCAGAGGAAATCAAAATTCATGTACAGGAAACAAAATCAAGAAACATTTTAAAGCATCTAAATATGTGAAGAATTTTAATCCCAGTGCCAATCTCCTAAATGATCGCGAAGCTGTAATAATAAGGCTACGGATATGGTATTAAAGAACCACGAGGATATGCGATCGATGTAGGATACAGTCGTGCGACAAACACGGAGTAAAACCCTGAGCACGGGAAACACCTGAAGTCGGTCTTGGTCAGTAAGCAGCATAGATTCACATGTGTCTCTGCAAGGGCACATGAGAATCTACGCCTCTAGCTGATAGGATATCTAGGCTGACGTATATCAATACACCACTGTTACAACCGTTAACCCATCCAGCCCCGGATCAGAAGGATAAGCTTAAAAATATGAACAACTTTGAATGTTCCTAAAAGAAAAACGGATGTGAGCTCCAAACAATACAGTAGACTTTGGAATGAAATCTTCATCTTGTTTTTATGATGTAGACCTGCGGGTATATTGTGCAAAAGATCGGTTCAAATACATGCACGCTCATATAGAAGAGCCTCTGTGGTGGGCTGGTTCATCCCATCTTGTTTTAGTGTGTTTGCTCGTTTGTGTTGTTGTTTTGTTTTGTTTTTTGTTTTCTTGATATGGCAGGTTCATTTTTCCCCACAATGTCAACTAAAGCCTTGATATCTTTGGGTCATAACGTTCTCTCTTCAACGTAATCTCGACTAAAGCCTTACACGATCATGGGTCATAAAGAAACAAAAGGATTCAATTACGAAAAACATGCTAGCCGAAAATGCGGGTCAACTTGACCAACATGACATTAAATCTGTTTCGGTTTTTTTTTTACCCATCCAGCCCTGACGCATTACAGCAGGAGATGGGGTCGACCATGATAATTCAAGGGTAGTGCCAGATCAGCATGGCGCCTTTCGGCGCCACGCTAATCTGGCACTGCCCTTGAATTATCATGGTCGATCCATTTCCTGCAACTGGTGCATAGTCATTACATGACACCTCCAAAATTTGGGAATAACGGCCGTCGGGCTGAATGAGTTAAAGGGAAATAATAATTTACAAAATAAGAAACCGACCAATGAAACCGTACGGTATTTTTGTAATAGGCGGGCATGTCAGAGTGACATCAGACAGTTTCTGTGATTAAACTGCACAAAACAAAAACCTAAAGTACATGGATTAGCAATATACAAACCGGTATCTAATGACATTTTCACTGTAAAATCAACAGTGAAAAAAAATGCTGTGTGATGCTAACCCTTTGGCTGTCATTAGCGCGTTTTGTCGAGGCGATTCCTGCAGGAATCACCTCGACAAAACGCGCTACCGACAGCCAAACGATGTACTATCATGTGCATAAACTTTTCTGTCTTTAACAAATACCTTCGTCTGACCTCAAAAGGCTTCTTAGGGTTACTATAAAGACCTATTAATATTCATACGCATAAGTATAAACCGAGTGCTGCAAAATAAATAAATAAATAAATAAAAGAATAAAAAAGGGAAATGTGCCAGTTCTCAGTTTTGCTTTTTCAATGTTCCAATCAGCACCTCCTGAATGATAGAAAATACAACCAGATCACTCGATTCTGGTCAGTGTATTTCCTAGGTTCGCAATTCTTTACTCTGTTTCAACAGTCGTAAATTTAACTAACGATGAAAATGTACCGCGAAAGGTCTGGATTCATACGAGTCCCTCTGTCTGCAGGGTCTCATGAAAGTCTATGCCTGCTGCAGACGAAAGGTACTGTCTAAAGGTCTGTTAAGGTTCCCTCTGTCACGTTTTAATATGCTATCTTGCACGTGTGGCGGTATTGGGACCGATTGGGCATCTGATGGTGTCAGATTGACATCGTTGATCATTGCGGTCTCTAAATGCCAGTGACAGCATATCTCCCTCTCTCTCCCTCTCTCTCTCCCCTCTCTCTCTTTCTCTCTCTCGGCATGGCGTATGAACATGAAATTTCAGGTCTCCTGAAATTACGACTTTGAACTCCTGTAACCAAGTCAAAATGCCAGCTACTGGTCTACCAGCTGCTGTAGAGAAACTACTGGCCACTCTGATGACGGACCACCGTTGTCACATGCCGTGGTTGTAGTCCGTCCCACTAGCTGTCAACAAGACAGGACTGCGCCATTACCGATCGGCCACTGGCGAAGGAAAACCCCAGCCCAAGTACGTGCCCAGCTACAGCAACGACCACAGCAGTCAGCTGTCATTAAGACTGATACCGTAACCACGGCCAATGACAGCGAAAATAACCACGATACAACAATGCGTGACAACGCCACAGTCATCAACAACGTGAGTGACAGCAATATCGTAATAATATCACCATGACACCCAGGTTCTGTGATAAAACTAATGACAGGGACAGAAAACAGCGTCAGGGACATTTGGCGTTACAGGCAAGTCAATTTTTAAATTCTCCTCCAGATCTGTTTATGCCAAGCCCCGACTGTGCTAAGTCAGGACGGAATGCACCGACAGACGACGCAATGTGTTCAGCAAGTGCCGCACGCATGTCATGTATTGATACCTGCACTACTGTGTCCAGTGATGCGTGCGGACAGATGCAACTAGGCCGCAGAGTGTTGTGTACAGACAAAATGCAGTCACGTGAAAACAGTGGTGATGAGACAGAGGAACTGTACCTAGAGCGTTTGGCAACAGAGCTAGGTTACGATGCAGAAGAATTGAAGACTTACGTGGGTTCATTGACAGACAGACCAAAGTTGACACAGTTGCATGACACCAGACGTAACAAGTGTATCAGAAAGGGAGTGGTTGACACACGTGGTGGAAGGGAGGTGCTGATAATGTGAAAGCGAGGATACTGTGCTACACTATGACTGCAAAACTGATGAACGTGGTTGGTTCATTAAGCCTTCATCAAACAATCGGCCTCGTACAGTCCGCGAAGATGATCTCCTCTCCTGTCTCTACGGATGGCCGCAAGTGGACGATCCTAAATACGATCATCACTTCAAGGAGTTGGACAAAGATCTGGACATAACTGCTAAGCTGTTAGGTGAACCATTTACTACATCAACTAGTGTCGGTACTGTGAATGCCTGATTGGCGGACTGATCGGTGATATGGACACTTCCTGACATGGCTAACCATGGCATGACTGCACTGTACATTTGTCGCGTTTCGATCGCTTGTAACTGTACTCCGCCCCCCCCCCCCCCCCGCCCCCCAATTCTAATGGGCCGATGGCCTATGGAATAAACCGTATGGTATCTCTCGCTCTCTCTCTCTCTCCCCCCCCCCCCCCCCCCGCCCCCACCCCCGCAGTCGCGGGGGCTAATGAGGGTTTACGTCTCTTGTTCGTCCTATGCTTATGTTTTTCACGCGAATGTGGGTCAGCGTGCAGACGTTTCTGACACGAAATTCGTGACAACTGGCAGCAAAAGGGTTAATGCGACGCAGTAACCTTTGATTTCTCTAGCATCATTGCATGGCATAGCTAACTTTTCAGACCGGTTTTGAAAGCTTAGCATATCATATAATCGTATGATCGTGTTCTTGTGCAGTGCTTCAGTATAAAAAAAGCTCGGATCAAACCTCTCAAGGGGTAAAACATGGACACATTAATCTCCAAGTAGGACATGCATTTACGAAAAAAGGCAATTAACTCATTCAAGGTGCCCTGCATCAATAGCTGCGGAAGTGTCGTGTAGCGTTGCCAGCGCCAACGCTTTAATATACTTTCGCAGCTATTGATGCGGGGCGCCCTGAATGAGTTAACCCCCTTGTACATGCAGCCACTGCTATTGTACACAGTACCGGTGGCCCATGCACAGGAGGGTTAACGCAAACCCCCTCAAATGCATCCTACGTATCTGACATTTCGCGACGCTGACAGGGCGAAAGGCGTGCATGGACAAGAATTCATCGCAAAATTTGAAAATATCCTGCCTTTTTCGCTTTCCCAAGAAACACATCTTCCTTAGATGATTAGGTCGGTGATCTAACAATAATTTTTGGAGGAGCTGATCAAAGAATAATAATAATAATAATAATAATGAGTATTTATATAGCGCTTAATCTTACTCAAAAGCTCTAAGCGCTTTACAACCTGTACACAAAAATAAAAATACAATGACATACGCACATAACAAACAAAGCACAATGCCCGAACACACCACTTTTACAATAAACTAAACAACAATACATACATAATAATTTATATTCTAATTAACATTCAGTCTAAACAAGGAGGATTGCAGAACTACAACTAAGGCATCAAACACTGGCAGTTATTCAAAGTAAAGCTTGAAGAGGTGAGTTTTCAACGACCTCTTGAAGTCAGAGACAGACTCACTGTTTCTGACCTCAAGAGGAAGTGTATTCCATAACACTGGGGCTTGATAAACAAAAGTGCGCTGACCAAATGTTTTAGTTTGGACAGAAGGTACACACAACTTCCGTTTATCAGAAGAGGAGCGGAGCTCACGAGAGGGTGTATACACATGCAGCAAAGAGGACAAGTATTCTGGGCTGGTGCCTGAAAGGCAGTTAAAACAGATTGACATAACTTTATATTGAATACGTGAAATCAAATCTAGAAAACAGTTTCATTTTCTTTCCCGTTCTTACCATTGCCAAACGGTTTAAACTGAGTTAAACTGGATTTTGCTGTAACTAAATTAACTGCATGCAGATTCAACGCGAGCACACGCATGCAGAGTTAATTAACATTTAGCACTCTCCAACTCTGGCATTCACAGCGACGGTGTTCCAACAAAAGGGAAAGGGAGGAAGACAATGTAATGTCAAACAAGTCACGAATACACAAGACACCTTTGCAAAAATCGTGTTTTCAAAGTTTTATTAAAGACAAAGAAAATGTAGAGAAGAGAAAAAAATCGATATCACAATAGAAAAACGAAACGACAAAAAAAGAAACTTATTCAATCCTGTATCCTGTCACACTTCTGTAAGAGAGAGATAAAACGGCCATGAAAGTACAAGAGTAGCCTGACGCATAAAAGGGGCCCAGCTATGATCAGGCACGCAGTTCAAGGGCAGTGTACGATTTGCTTGGCGCTAAGGCGCCAAGCTAATCAGGCACTACTCTTGAACTATGTGCCTGATTACAGATTGGAACCCTTGTACTATCATGGCTGATTACATTACGCACTACCCTTGAACTGTTATTGTCGTTCCATTTCCTACAGCTGGTGTCAGGGAAGGCCTCCAAGGGCTAAACGAGTCAAAACTGATCGAACTCAACAGAAGGGTGCGCGCATTAATTGCGTAGGCCAACACAGCTAATCAACGTAGCGCCAATTTCGTTCAACTAACTGAAGTTCCCTGCTGTTAAAACTGGCAGGCCTGCTCCTAAAAACAGAGCGGATCTCGCCAAACCCTCGCACCCAATCATCTAACTTTCCTCGCTTCCGACCACAGGAAAAGCCTGAGAAAACACAAAAAGAAAGCGGGGAAAAAGGTTGATGTGATTTTTGCCACGTTTTCCCCCCGTCGACCGGCGACTGACGTATAATTACAATGTGCATCTTGCTGGCACAGCTGATTAAAGTGTTGGGCTTTTTTTTTTTTTTTTGGCCCGTGACGAATTAGGCACTACGGGAAAACTGACATTTCGCGCTCAAGATGGCCTATGATCAATTTCAAAGTGCGAACATTCACACGATTGAAATTTTTAATGGGCCTATAAACGTTATGTCTGTAAGCACAGAAATTCCCCCCCCCCCCCCACCCCCACCGCACCCCACCACCACCACCACCCCCCCCCCCACACACACACACACACTTACCCACCCCCCAACAAAAAGAAGTTAAAAAGAGAGAGAGAGAGAGAGAGAGAGAGAGAGAGAGAGAGAGAGAGAGAGAGAGAGAGAGAGAGAGAGAGAGAGAGAGAGAGAAAAGCAACACGTTTAGACGGTAAGAGTGTTTTTTTCCTGGTTGGAATTTTCTATGTATTTACACGCTTGTCAATCACTTTCTTGGTCTGTTTACGTCTGTATGGATTAACCTTTTGGCTGTCCGTAGTGGCTTTGTCGCGATGATTCCTGCAGGAATCATTGCGACAGAAACCGCTACCGACAGCCAAAGGGTTAAAACAGTTCCGATCGGGTACGAAATAAGGATGAGGGGCAACCCCTCCCCCCCCCCCCACACACACCCACACCCACCCACATACACACACACACACACACACACACACACACACACACACACACACCACACCACACCACAGCACCACCACCATTTAAAAAAAAAAATCGTGAGACGAACAGTCCTGTTGCAAAATTACAATTCCGTTATCATTATTTTCGGAACAGATGTTTCCTTTTCTTTGTGTCCCTGACATCACAAAACAAAAGCTTTCGTTCCAAATATTTAAGTCATCAAAGCTAAGCATAATTTACAAGGAATGCTGGCATTTGATTTTTTTTTTTTAATCAGTCTTATTTTCACACTGACGGTGGTAAGGCATCCGGGCCAGTGGAATCGTGTTTTCACTTTTCATTCGACCAACCATTCTGCAGCCTATTTTCCACGGCGAGTGAGTCTTCTTACTCTTAACCACTGGGCTGTCTGTATAATGTGTTTAGTCCAGGCAATTCATGCTGGAATCACCACCACTAACCACGCTACCGACAGAAAAAGGGTTAATCTTTTCAGTCATAACAGCCGGACAAAGGGTCGACCATAATTCTTCAAAGGTAGTGCCGATTACTTTACATTAGTACGGCGAGTACAAGCGTGAAGCTAATTTTAACTAGCCTTGAGCTACTAGTATGGTCGATTCATCTACTGCAATTGGTACGTTTTCGTGAGAAGGCACTACCAAATTTACCAAAACTGGGCTTTAATTTGGCTGCATAAGGAAAATCTCGCCCATTCCGTCATTTCTCGCTGGAATGCGCCCTTGCCATCAATGTTCTTCTTTTTTTATACTAAAAAATATGTTGCTTTCAACAAGTGTCAGGAATTAAGATCGGAAAATGATAAAACCCTAGCCATACGATTTTGATTAAACAGCCAAAGAACATTTCGCAAATGAATGCTTTTAATCTAAATGATTAAACTCCAAAATATATTTATATCTATTTTGAATGTAAACGAGTTCTCGCGCGAACAACAAACAAAAATCATTTAATTAAATTTACCACAAAAAACACTTATTTAACCCTTATCATTCGGAATACATCAGTGTGTGAAATAAGTTTGACTAAAATAGTTCAAAGGTAGTGCCAGAATAGCTTGGCGCCTAGAGCACCACCCTTGAACTAAAGCCATTGGTTTATATCCTAATCTGTAAGTACTATAATGTAGCTTACATACGGCCGCGTACAAATTTGAAGCTTTTAGCCCCAGTATGATAGGGGTTAAGGGTGGTTTCTCTGTGAGCTGAGCCTTTAGGCTCTTTGACAATTTACTAGTTAATGGACAAACCAGTTAAACAACAATTTTTTTTAATTAACTCCATCAATAAAATGAGGACAAGTTCCAATGAAATAAGGTCACGTTTGAAACTATAACGACGACATGCCATACATGTCCTGGAGGCTAGGGTACAATGTCTTCCTACGCAGATAAATACAACCATTCTTCACTAAAGTGGTCTGTTGTAAATCACCTGTGGTCTGTGGGAACAAAAAACGGCACTGTCAAATACCAAAGTGCAAGATGCAAAGATCTTCATGCGCCCCCGCAAACGAGGGGGCTCATGAAGATGTGTGCCTCTTGCTGTCCTTACTTGCATCGATTTAATTAAGAATGACTGGCTAATTATCTGGCGATCATGAAGCAAGGATTTCAGAGACATCGCCTTTAGTAGGGTAAGAAGGCAGAAATGCGACAGCAGTTTCGTGTAAAGATACACAGAATAGTCAAAATATTAACCCTTATCATTCGGAATACACCAGTGTGTGAAATAAGTTTGACTAAAATAGTTCAAGGGTAGTGCCAGAATAGCTTGGCGCCTCAAGGCGCCAAGCTATTCTGGCACCACCCTTGAACTAAAGCCATTGGTCTATATCCTTATCTGTAAGTACTATAATGTAGCTTGCATATGGCAGTGTACAAATTTGAAGCTTTTAGCCTCAGTATGATATGGGTTAATGCAGAATGTTCGTTCGCACTCGCAATATCCGACAACATACCCACGATGTCGAAGCAACAAAATCGTTAATGAGGTCAAAACCGTGTTCTGACAAAAGTCACAGCCGCCCACATTTCACTATTTCAACTGTCCTTCATAGTGCAGATTAAAGTAACGGGACACAACACATTTCACTATTTCAACTGTCCTTCATAGTGCAGATTAAAGTAACGGGACACAACACATTTCACTATTTCAACTGTCCTTCATAGTGCAGATTAAAGTAACGGGACACAACACATTTCACTATTTCAACTGTCCTTCATAGTGCAGATTAAAGTAACGGGACACAACACATTTCACTATTTCAACTGTCCTTCATAGTGCAGATTAAAGTAACGGGACACAACACATTTCACTATTTCAACTGTCCTTCATAGTGCAGATTAAAGTAACGGGACACAACACATTTCACTATTTCAACTGTCCTTCATAGTGCAGATTAAAGTAACGGGACACAACACATTTCACTATTTCAACTGTCCTTCATAGTGCAGATTAAAGTAACGGGACACAACACATTTCACTATTTCAACTGTCCTTCATAGTGCAGATTAAAGTAACGGGACACAACACATTTCACTATTTCAACTGTCCTTCATAGTGCAGATTAAAGTAACGGGACACAACACATTTTCAAGAATTCACACAAAAAAATCGTAATACACATCTTTAATTACCAAACTACATGTTTTGTATGAAGAAAACCCAGTTTATCGCCATAAAAAATAAAAATACACAATTAATAATATATTATATATATATATAATCAATATATATATAATATATTAATAATATATTATATATATATATATACACACTGTGCTTAACAGATATTCAATGGCTGCTAAAAGTGATTCCCCAACGCCCGTGTGTGTGTTGTGCGAGTGCGCGTGCAAGGACATGATTGAAAAAAAGGTTTGTGTGCCTATCATTTATCCTTAAGAAATAAAGTTTCATTTCATTCTCTATCTCCCCCAAAAATAAAAAGTCATATCAGCCCCTTAACTGCCGAGGTCATGAGGATCTATGTCTCTTACTAGCACCATTCTGTATCCTCGTTCCTTGGACGGCTGTTTATCTATAGACCCTCTCTGCCTCCTCATCCCCCGCACCAAACTCAGCACTTTCGGCCCCCGCTCCTTCTCCGTCTACGGTCCATCCACCTGGAACACTCTCCCACTCTCTCTCCGTCAGAAACACTCTCTCTCCTCCTTCCAGTCCGCCCTCAAAACTCACCTCTTTCAACAGTTCTAGCACTATATCACCACACTCCCCACCCCAAGCTGACCGTCGTAATGTATTTTCAGTATTTGTGGTACGTGAGTCATTGTCTAAAGCGTGCGCATGCGTGTGCGAGTTGTGAGTGCGCGCTTAGAGTTATAATTATTATAAGATAAGCGCATTATAAATACCGTAATTATTATTATTATTAGAGTATATTAAGAAAGATTTCACAAACGCAATCTGCGTCCACGAGCAATAAGGGGTTAACCCTCTCGTGCATGCAGCTGAACATTACTGGCTGCTGCATGCACACGTGGGTTAATTTACTGAAGCAGACAGCTGTCTTTAGAACTATTTTTCTTGGTCACTGCAGTGTTTCGTTTCACTGCCAATTACACCCGAACAGTTTCCTATTTCGGAAAGCTAAGAAATCAAATGCCGTCCACATGCCAACGCACTCGTGCAGAAACGCAATTATACTTTATTTTTTGTTTCGGGTATAAATCCGATCGCAGGCACAACCCCCTTGTTATTTAAGATGACGAGATGGAAACTTGTAAGTTTTCTGTTTTCCTGAAACTGTCCAAAAAAGAACAAAAAAACAACAACAACAACAACAACAGCTGAAGCACTTCTCTTGGGAGCGTATGTGAAATAAAGTAGTTGCGTTGAGTTTCTTTTTCTTCTGAACTTTTTACGCTACTTGAAACACATATGTCTATTCGAGGTACGACCGCTTTCAAATAGTTTCATCTGACATTGTGCTCTTAACCCTTATCATTCGGAATACACCAGTGTGTGAAATAAGTTTGACTAAAATAGTTCAAGGGTAGTGCCAAAATAGCTTGGCGCCTCTAGGCGCCAAACTATTCTGGCACCACCCTTGAGCCAAAGCCATTGGTCTATATCCTTTTCTGTACTATAATATAGCTTGCATATGGCAGTGTACAAATTTGAAGCTTTTAGCCTCAGTATGATATGGGTTAAAGGGCGCTTGATTCGTTTCGATTGAGGGATCATATTAACACTTCACGCCGCACTGTAACGGTGAATAACTGAGGGTGACCAATTGGTCGCCCTCAGCTATTCACCGTTATAGTTCGGCTTGAAGTATGAATATGAGCCCTCTCTCAAAACGAATCAACGTCCAATGTATATGACCAGAGGCATGGGGCAATCGTTGCGCAATCGATCACCTCCACAACACGGGTAGTATAAAGGTGATCGATTAACGGTCAACCAGTGCCTGTGCACATATTGTTTGGAATGCCAAGAGGACTGTGTGCCTTACCTGACTGAAGACGACCGCAAAGCAAGGCCGAGGTGCCGGACGTCTGTGAAAGTCCACATTGTGGTTGTTGCACAAGGCAACAACTGCAGACCCATATATTCTCCTGCTGTATGTGGTATGTGTGTCTGTCCATTGTCTGCCCAAGGACTCTTACTGATTGTTTTTACCTATTAAACCCCTTCGCTGCCGCAAGCACCATCCAAATACATGAGACGAAAAAAGGTTACGAGCCCCGCAGATGCCAGGGCTCATGACTTTCTTTGCCTCTTGCCTGCTCAATTTATATCCGTGTCTCCTGAACGGATACGGCTGTTTGGCGCTGACTTTGCCAAAGGTCTCAAAACGTAATCAGAATATGCGGTCAGTGAAAAAGCTAATGAGATAAACTGTTTTATCATCATGATGATTTCCAAAAGAATAATACAACGAGGATGATCCATTTCACGCACACAATGAAAGGCAGAGGATTCTAACAGAAGCTTTTTTTTTTAAGCAATATGTCTTTTTTCGACGAACGTTATCGTCAGTAACATTCAATGGGTTAAATAGCACTATCTAACAACAGAACGAGTAAATATCAATACAGGAAGAAAAAAAAAAACCCGTCGGAACGCCCTGGGAAAATGTGTGAACGAAGAACAATGACAACAACAAAAAAATTAATACTTTGTAATCCAATCTGCACCCAAAGAATTCGGCGTCCTTTAGGAAGGCAAACAATGCAGATTACTGAGAGCATAAAATGCGACAATAATCAGAATCTTGTCACAGAAGTTTTTATTGTGCGATTTACGCATGTGTTGCTCTGTTCGTAAGAATACATTTTCTTCTATGATGTATGAATTTCCGAAGTAATAATTATCAAATGGACGTATACTGAGGAGCAAACGAAATGCGACATTTTTTAAAAATTCCAAAAAAATCGCATTTGTTTTGCTCCTCAGTATAATAAACACAAGAACAGGAATAGGAAAGGTTTTGCAATTATTTATAAGAGCTATAAACATAGCTGTTCCCTTGAAGACTTGGCTGCTCAGGAGTAGACTGGACCCCAACAGCTCAAGGGCACTACCTGATTAGTTGGGCACCTAAAATGGACGATTTCCGAAAAATTACACGTGTTTCAACGAAAACAGTGGATTAAAAAGCCCGGACATTCATGTGAAGTTTGATCGCGTTTCATAATTTGAATCCACTGTTTTTGTCAAATACTTGCAAATTTGATCAATTTCTGATTTCCGGAAATTGTATATTGTCATTTAAGGAATAAACACAGTTTATTAAATTGGACTAAATTGAATTGAATTGAATTGAACTGAATTCATTCATTGTCAAAATCCGTCTGTATTACATAAAAGCCCAGCATCGTACCCAGGCCTGAGTCGGGCGACTGACGCGATACTTGCCGGTGTACTGTACTTGTGTTACTATTCCTCTTTTGTTCATGATCTTGTCTGGAATCACTGTAATTTCAACGTGAAAGATCCCGGACTGTCACAGGAACATGGATACAAAGTGGTGTCAGCAAGAGGTGTAGATCCGCGGGGCAAATACTGCACACAGACACCCATCGTTCCTCGAGCCACCGCTTGTGGCAGCGTACTGTGTTCAGGACGAGTTCTTTGGCCGTGGAAGCGATTGAAAGGGATAGCGTGCCGAGACTCCATCTGCGGACCCACCGCCCTCAGGCAAACGTGACTTGTAGAGGTAAGTAATGTCTCAGGTGGCATACACTACCACCCTATTAGCGAACAACCTTCACCGAATGCGCAAAAGGCTATCGGGCCGGCGTCGGCCGCCGTTGGCCCGCGCACAGCCGTGCGCGGGCTAACGACGGCCGACGTCGGCCCGACAGCCTTTTGCGCATTGGTCACCTGCTACAGATATATATGCATCCTTCAGAACGCCCCGCATTCTGAAAAGTCAGGCCAATAAGAAGCCATGTAACTCTTCCATCTGTGGAAAACAGTTTCAAACTAATTATTAAACTTATTTGAAAGGGTTTTCCGCAGATGGATTTTTTTAAACATGCTTTCAGGCTGAGCATATTTCCTCTTTGTTTAGTATCATATGTCGGTGATTGGCGTCAAGATCAATAGTGGTAATGGTGGTATCGTTGATGTCACTGGAGAGACCTTGACATCAAAACCTCATTGAAATGTCCACGCTACCTAAGTGTGATACGAACAGCGACCGTCAGTACTGAAGTTTACGTATTTTCAGTGCTTTAGCAATCCTCGGCGGTACCTGTTCTTTTCACGGTGTATGTGTGCGTGAGTGTGAGCTTTAGATATGTGTCACTTTAGTTGTAACATTTATTGTAGCTTTTACTTTCTTGTACTTTTTGTTCTGTGATTTTTTATCTTTTAAAGCGCTCAGAGAATCATCAATCCGGAGGTTAAGCGCCACATAAATGTACATTATTATTATTATTATTATTATTATTATTATTGATAAAACCTATCAGTTTTCTGACTGTGTCACTGTCTTTCGTTGCTAACGGTTTAATTAACTGGTCTATCATTGATTGATACAGTTTAATCTCGCGGAAAAGCGCGATTGTCGGAGCACAGATAGGTGGTGAGGCTATTGTAGAATTTTTAGGACAACATTCCTAGAGCTCGATGTGTTAACCCTTCGGCTGTCGGTAGCGCTTTTTGTCGCGATGATTATTGTATGAATCATCGCGACTAAAACCGCTACCGACACGCAAAGGGTTAAATGTGCCAACTTCGATCAGCCTAACAGCATCCAATCATGTCTATTGTGCTTCAAGTTCAACAAAAGACAATTATACGGACCAAACGCAGCTGCACACAAAAACAGTAAGGGCCCTACCTCAAGCAGATGAGCCGTGACGGGCCTCCAGAGGACCTCGAAGCGTGACAAGTTGACGAGGCCAGTCTCCAGCAGCTTGGCCACAGCGAACAGCGACGGTTCCTGTTCGGACAAAGGATTAAAACATCACTACAGTGTTTCGGCATCAACTCATTCCAGACGCGCCGCATGCCGATACGCGGCATGAAGCCGCGTATCCGAATGTAGCAAGTCTCGAATGTGTTAACCCCTCCACTGCCAAGAAAAAAGTGACCACGACGCAACTGGCAAGAGACATAGACCTTCATAATAATAATAATAATAATAATGAGTATTTATATAGCGCTTAATCTTACTCAAAAGCTCTAAGCGCTTTACAATCTGTACACAAAAATAAAAATACAATGACATATGCACATAACAAACAAAGCACAATGCCCGAACACACCACTTTTACAATAAACTAAACAACAATACATACATAATAATTTATATTCTAATTAACATTCAGTCTAAACAAGGAGGATTGCAGAACTACAACTAAGGCATCAAACACTGGCAGTTATTCAAAGTAAAGCTTGAAGAGGTGAGTTTTCAACGACCTCTTGAAGTCAGAGACAGACTCACTGTTTCTGACCTCAAGAGGAAGTGTATTCCATAACACTGGGGCTTGATAAACAAAAGTGCGCTGACCAAATGTTTTAGTTTGGACAGAAGGTACACACAACTTCCGTTTATCAGAAGAGGAGCGGAGCTCACGAGAGGGTGTATACACATGCAGCAAAGAGGACAAGTATTCTGGGCTGGTGCCTGAAAGGCAGTTAAAACAGACTGACATAACTTTATATTGAATACGTGAGGACACAGGTAGCCAGTGAAGGGACTTCAAGATGGGTGTGACATGCTCAGTCTTACGGACTCTCACAACAAGCCGGGCTGCATTGTTCTGAATTTTTTGGAGGCGATCAATGAGATACTGAGGGCAGCCACAAAGCAAAGAGTTACAATAATCTAGCTTGGACAGCACAAATGCACAAACTAGTGTTTTAGTGGCTTCCACGGTCAGCAGGTGACGAACTGAACTAATACGACGAAGTTCCAGATAAGCGGATCTACACACTGCACTGACATGCTGTGACATAGATAACTCGCTGTCAAGTGTAACACCCAGGTTTCTCACACTCGCAGAGAAGCCAATGAGTGTTCCATCCACATCCACGGGGGCGCATGAGGATCTATGTCTCTTGCCGAGACCAATTTGTATCTATGTCTCTTGGGCGGTTGCCGCTTTTGGTCGTTGAATGAACACAGATATCAGAAACAGGTGCGTACAGTGGCAGGGAAGGGGTTACTTGTTTATAAATAACTTCTTTCTTTCTTTACGGCTGCCAATTTAGAAGAAGGTCCTCGTGCTAACGTGGGCGCTGATGACTCCGGCCGACTTCGGTCTTAGATAACCAGAGCACAGCCGTGCACGGGCAAGCAGCGGCCAACGTCGGCCGGAAGACTTGTTTTTTACTGCATGGGTAGAGACTGCGTGGTTTTACGTTAAACATAATAACTGACATTGAACATGAGCCTTTAATTGTGAATGAAACTCTGCATTTGGCGATACTGATCTGCAATATGTTGTTATACTCGTATTCAGAACGATGCATCTGTCATTTTTGCCATATACAACATATTTTTGCCACATGAGAGTCTGTAGACATTTCTTTTAAAGACTCGTGCGACAATTTAGCTTGACATATTTTTAAGATATATTTACATCTTGTCTTAAGACCTTGCTTTTAGTCTGGCTGACCAGCTTTTTACCCATCCCGCCGTGACATGGCCTTAGTCGCCTGCTCGGCGTTAAACCCAAATAACTAACTGGAAAAAAACAAACAACACAATTCGAGACACAAAAACTACACAGGAACACGATACCGTGTGTATTTTTAATATTAGTAAGAAATACTGGTACGACATTTATACTGCACATTTTATGACTATGTCAAAAAGAATAGAAACCCAAGACAAATGGGGAAAAAATGCTTGGACTTGAAAAAGAAAAGCAAAATTACAAACAGAAGAAAACTAACTGTCTAACACAAACTACAAAATGGCACAAATGTCTTAAAATGAAACAAAACTGATATAAAACTGCATTTGACAGCACGATTCTCACATTCAAACTCTCAAAGTATTATATCGCTACCGAAGCAAGTCACAAATCTGATTACATGTAACTGAAGCATCTCCATATTGCTCGTGTGTCGATTAAAAAGGGTAACTTAATACAAAAGCGTTCATCGCATAAATATCGATGGACTCAGTTTTCTTTTAAACTGGAGATGGATAAAGAAATTAATCCTTTGGCTGTCGGTAGCGGTTTTTGTCGCGATGATTCATACAGGAATCATCGCGTCAAAACCTCTACCGACAGCCAAAGGGTTGAATCTCCTAATCCCCTTGTGCACGCAGGAACAAGTACTGTTGACAGTACTAAAAGTTGCACGCACAAGAGAGTTGCACAATGCGCAAAAGGTCATCGGACCGACGTCGACCTGATGGCCTCTCGGGCACAGGGTAGACAACACACTCTAGACAAAACAGCGGATGCGCTGCAACAATAGAATGTCTATACGTCGTGCAAGTTAGACGTATCCTGCTCAGAGATTCAGATTCATGAACGCTGAGAAACCACTTCAAAGGCACAGGAAAGGACAGTTCGTGGAAAAGAAAAATAGCCTACTTTTTTTCTGAACACATATTAAGGAGAAAAGTTATTTATTAACTCATTCACCCCGACGGCTGTATTTCCCAAATTTTGGAGGCGTCATCTAATGACTATGCACCAGTTGCAAGAGATGGATCGACCATGATAATTCAAGGGCAGCGCCAGATTAGCTTGGCGCCGACAGGCGCCAAGCTAATCTGGCGCTACCCTTGAATTATCATGGTCGACCCATCTCCTAGTGTAGTGCGTCAGGGCTGAATGGGTTAATTAAATGTAATGCCGTTCGTGTTATGGGTGTACGTTTCTGAAGCTCTCAGTTTCTCATAAATACAGCAGAACCTGTTTTCACAACCATTTTTTGGGTAGAAACAAACAAAAAAAATGTGCTCTCTCAAGAGAAGTCTTGAAGTGCAAAACATGTCCCTTGTTTAGGTGAGAGGTCTTAATGACAGGTGATCTCTCATAATAAGAGTGCTCGCTCAAAACAGGTTCTGCTGAACTTTCCATCTGCAAGAGACATTTTCCCCCTAAGGTTACAGGCCAGGGGCTCTTGCGATTCTCTGTCGCCCACTGACCGAGACAGGCTGCAGCTGTTCGTGAATTTATATTTTTTCTTCTTATTGAAGGAAGGTGTGCGACTGCATGGCGTATTTCCTAGACGGAAGATAATTAAAGTTGCGACGAATTTCATTAAGTTTAACCCGCTCAATGCCAGCTGACGCAGACTGTACGTGTTTCTGCAATCTTCGTTGATTCAAGACCAACAAAAACAACTAGCTGTCCTAGGAACATAGACTCAAAGTGGCCTCAGCAAGAGGTACAGATCCTCATGAGCCCCCGCAACTGCGGGGGCTCATGAGGATCTAAACCTCTTGCAGTTTGGTGGTGTTCACATTTTCTCAGGCACTGAACGGGTTAACCTGGACTGTTGCTGACGACACCGCTCGGCGGGAAAAAAACGCGTAACCACGCGTCTTTTCCGCCGAACGGTATCGTCAGTATCCGTCACTACGCGTCTTTTCCGCCGAACGGTATCGTCAGTATCCGTCACTACGCGTCTTTTCCGCCGAACGGTATCGTCAGTATCCGTCACTGCGCGTCTTTCCCGCCGAACGGTATCGTCAGTATCCGTCACTACGCGTCTTTCCCGCCGAACGGTATCGTCAGTATCCGTCACTACGCGTCTTTTCCGCCGAACGGTATCGTCAGTATCCGTCACTGCGCGTCTTTTCCGCCGAACGGTATCGTCAGTATCCGTCACTACGAGTCTTTCCCGCCGAACGGTATCGTCAGTATCCGTCACTGCGCGTCTTTCCCGCCGAACGGTATCGTCAGTATCCGTCACTACGCGTCTTTTCCGCCGAACGGTATCGTCAGTATCCGTCACTACGCGTCTTTTCCGCCGAACGGTATCGTCAGTATCCGTCACTGCGCGTCTTTCCCGCCGAACGGTATCGTCAGTATCCGTCACTACGCGTCTTTCCCGCCGAACGGTATCGTCAGTATCCGTCACTGCGCGTCTTTCCCGCCGAACGGTATCGTCAGTATCCGTCATTACGCGTCTTTCCCGCCGAACGGTATCGTCAGTATCCGTCACTACGCGTCTTTTCCGCCGAACGGTATCGTCAGTATCTGTCACCACGCGTCTTTCCCGTCACTACGCGTCTTTTCTGCCGAACGGTATCGTCAGTATCCGTCACTACGCGTCTTTCCCGCCGAACGGTATCGTCAGTATCCGTCACTGCGCGTCTTTCCCGCCGAACGGTATCGTCAGTATCCGTCACTACGCGTCTTTTCCGCCGAACGGTATCGTCAGTATCCGTCACTACGCGTCTTTTCCGCCGAACGGTATCGTCAGTATCCGTCACTGCGCGTCTTTCCCGCCGAACGGTAGCGTCAGTATCCGTCACTACGCGTCTTTCCCGCCGAACGGTATCGTCAGTATCCGTCACTGCGCGTCTTTCCCGCCGAACGGTATCGTCAGTATCCGTCACTACGCGTCTTTCCCGCCGAACGGTATCGTCAGTATCCGTCACTACGCGTCTTTTCCGCCGAACGGTATCGTCAGTATCTGTCACCACGCGTCTTTCCCGTCACTACGCGTCTTTTCTGCCGAACGGTATCGTCGGTCGAGAAAAAGTGATAGACACTACAATGCAGGAGCTCATTAGGATGTACGTCGCTTGCTGTCCCTATTCTATATCCGTGCTTCTTGTAGGAATGGAGTTCCTTTGGCACGTAATCGACAACGATTTCAAGAGCACGCTGTGGCCACTCGCAGTTAACTCATTCGAGACGTGCCTCATCCGGATACGCGGCTTTACGCCGCGTATCCGGATGCGGCACGTCTCGAACGAGTTAAGAGATTACTACATCAAGTACCATTGGATGTTTTACCGAATGCTATCACCATCCTACCATGTAGTGCCTCTCGAAGGGGGCATTTAAAGTCCCTTTATTTCTTGTACAACACCTACATAGCTTGTTAGCATATATCAAAAACATTAAAATATACATCAAGGTAACTGGACAACTCTCTACTACTAGTAACGTGAATTCCTAGTGATTTGGAAACATCCCCTGATTGCTTGGAAACCAAGGATGAATTAGCATGGAAGTTTAACCTTTCACTGCCGAAAAGATGCGGCCACCACCCAACTGCAAGAGGCAAAGAAACTCATGAGCCCCTGCAGACGCGAGTGCTCATGAGATACTTTGCCTCTTGCTGACCCTATTCATATCTGTGTTCATTGGATTGATTCGATTATTTTGTGTTGAATTTGCCCTGCTTTTAAAGACACAATTTTGCGTCCATTGGCAGTGAAACGCTGGGCTAACAGGGGCTGGCACCGTTCCCCGAAAAAAGAAGGCGCCACAAAATGAAAGTTAACCCCTTAACTGCCGAGAACACTGAACAGCACCCAACCGTTAGAAATATAGATCCTCATGAGCCCCCGCAGTTGCTCCGCGGATCTACACCTCTTGCTGACACCACTTTGCATCCATGTTCCTGTGACAGTTCGGGATCTTTCACGTTAAAATTACAGTGATTCCAGACACAAACTGCGTCCACTGGCAGTAAAGGGGTTAAATCACGACAGAACCCAGTGCGCAGAAGGTCTTCGCGCCGACTTTGGCTGCTGTGCGCGGGCCAACTGCGGCAAACGTCGGCCCGAGAGGCCACTGCCCACTGGGACAACCCTGTCCATGTAACATGGAAACGATCGCAATCCTGATGAATCGCCACTCCAAATATATGCCGTCTCCATCAAACCATTCAAACGAGATCGCCCGCAAACACGCTTGAAAGATTAGTTCAATCACTTAATGAGCCATGGACAACTCTCCTGCAATACCTGAAAAATTGCCCTGCAAATACGGAATAGCGATAAATCAACAGGGAAATGTAAACAATTGCCATCGCAACCAGGAAACGCGTGTCATCTCAAATCATCTTCGGCGTTGGAAAAATCATACTCACGGACACAAACAACGACTTAGAATACGAATATGAAGTAAAATGCACGACCTTTTAACTTGACATTCAACCGACCATTAACAACAAACTCTCTCGCTCCCTCTCTCTCTCTCTCCCCCCGCCCCCCCCCCCCCCACCCCCTCCCCATATCTGTATGCATCAATGTCTTTGCAATGTGCACAACTATTTTTGTCAACATTATACACACAATCACGTACGCACACACATACATACATATACATGCGCGCGCAGGGTCGCAGTTCTAGAAAACAGAACACCTGCAGCAAAGACAAAATTGCGGTCGAATTTTTTTCCCAGCTACACCCATCGCCGTCACAAAATAGTCAGCTTATAACTCCATAAACAAAACTTCACAGATAATCACTTAAGTTTAAAATTGCAACCACTTGCAAATTCAAACACTTTGAAAATGTTTACGCCACAAAGTAAACTCTTCAGGAATTATCAAGTCATCGCTGGATCAAGCTGTCGCTGTTGCTCTTTTCGGCACGAGTGTGTAGGTGTGGCATTATACGAGTCAAAACGATTTCTAAAGAAAAGAATATTTGCAGGGGCAATTTTTCATTAGATTTTTTAAAAAGAACCTGTGATGATATTCATTGTGGGGCACACCCAACTAACCCCGAGAGAGAGAGAGAGAGAGAGAGAGAGAGAGAGAGAGAGAGAGAGAGAGAGAGAGAGAGAGAGAGAGAGAGAGAGAGAGAGAGAGAGAGAGAGAGAGAGAGAGAGAGAGAGAGAGAGAGAGAGTGAGTCTGCCATGTGAAGACGACAGTAAGTCCATTTTTGTGAAGAGTGAGATTTTCATTTCAATACAATGTAAATCGTGCTTTTCACACAAACAGGACTTCCCGTCTTTAGCCTCCACAGAGCAGCACTATCCTCGATTATCAAACTTATACAATCAAGAGTCAGCAAGTCTGTACCCGTTACTTTAAAAACACAATGTTTTCAGCTAAGGAGACACCGACTTCTTGTAGTCTCAACTGAGGGAAAAAAACTGCAATCCTTTTCCTTAATCCTTAAACCCTTCACTGCCAGTGGACGCAGATTATGTTTCTGAAATCTTTCTGAATTCAAAGCCATTTAAAGTCCCTTTAAAGCCCCAGGCGTCCAAGGAACACGGATCCAAAGTGGTGTCAGCAAGAGGCATAGATCCTCATGAGCCCCTGCACTTTTACCCGGCAGTGAAGGGGTTAATTCTATGGAATTTAAATCATTCAGTCCTGAGAGTGTATGTCTGTTAATCAGCAGACATAACCAGAGCATCCCTAAGGTGCCTGCATAGGTACGGTGTTAATGCATACATCATTATCAATGACTCATCCGGATTTGTTTCATCAGCAACGGCTGAGGTTTATGTGAATCTATGTCTCTTGCTTACCAACAGCCAGCTCCAACTCGTCTACAAACTGAGAGTGTTATTCTGGGATTAAGTGGACGACTGGCTGGAAAGATTTGAAAGATGTCTGTCCGACCTCATTCACTTTCTGAGGACTCAGAATACAGATAATCCAACTTATGTTTCCACTTTCGTCAACATGTCGTGGCATATCGTTCCATCTGAGAAATCTGTGATCTAGTTTTTTTCTCTCTCTTTTCTCGGTCGGGAGGGGGGAGGGGGGAGGGTGGCGCTGGGGTAAGCCGGGGAAGGGCTTTTTTTACGGTGGAAAAATACGCAATAACTTTTTTTAACAAGAGTGGCAAAGCCATCAAAGCTCACCTGCACCCCCGCCCCCCCCCCCCCTTCCCCCAACACACACACACAATACAAGATCATGTCCCAGACTGCTTATGTGGATTTTAAAGTTTCAAAGTATCTGTCACAGATCTTCACAACATGACAAATCTTGACAACATGACCGTAATAACATACAACATGACAGAAGAAGTGAAAAGTTGTCTGACCTGTGAGAGAGGTCACTCAGACTGTTATGTTTAGAAAGGTCTCACTACAAACTATCCTTCTGCACCAGCAAAATTTAAGCATTTTTCACAAATCTGTCAACCCGCCATGATCCTTGACCTCTGCGATGAGTTGACTAAATTAGTATACATAGGAAGGTCTTATCATCAGCTACATTTATTCCAAATTGAATTTCTAAGTTTGAATAAATGTTGATAATACATACAATTCTATCAAAAATTGGCATTTTACACACATTTGCCGATCTCTTGTGACCCTTGACCTTTCTGAGGGGTCATCCAAATTAGTATGCATAGATAGATGCATCAGGTATCTCTGTACCAGTCTGGGTTTGAAGTTGTGAATAGTATTTTAGAAAAGAAACATCTTTTGTCCAAATATGTCTATTTTGGACCTATTTCCTGATCTTTTGTGACCCTTGACCTTTCCGAATGGTCAACCAAATTAATATGCATAGAAAGGTCTTAGCATCAGGTATCTTTGTAATAAGTTTGGGTTTGAAATTGTGAATAGTATTTGAGAAAAAAATAAATTTTGTCAAAATATTGCTATTTGTTACCTATTTTCTGATCGCCTGTAACCTTGACCTTTATGAGAGGTCACTCAAATTGGTATGTTTAGAAAGGTCGTGCCACAAAGTATCCTTGGGCCAAGTTTGAAGACTGTGCTTTGAATAGTCTCTGAGAAAATGCCAACGTTAAAGTTTACCACGGACGACGGCGGATGGACGACGGCGGACGGACGACGGACGGACAACCACTGGCCCATAACATAGATTCACTTTTGCTTCGCCATCCAAAAACCTAGTTAAAAGCTTACTCCATGAAGCATCGCAGGTTGCTTTGGCTCAGATTTACGGTCGAGGGCCCGTTTTCTGCACCCGCTAACTTTCAGATGAGATTAAAGTACTTTGGACTTGTCGAAGTTTAAAAGTAATGACGGCTTCTCTCGGACGAAATGTGGAAGTTTTGCAGAGATTTTTTTCTTGGCCCAAGAACTTTTATTAATTGATGAACTGTACTTTCTTTTGCGTTTTCGGCGCCGCGTGCGACCTCTGATTTTGTGACACGGTTATCGGTAAGCTGATTTATCGGTCAACAGCAACGAAAATTTTGTAGCTACCGAATTGCTTTTGATTGTGACACTTAAAACGCGTGATACGATCGATTTTTCTGACCGGATGCGTTCGTCGCTCGATGCTGCAACAATACACCAGCGATACGAAAGAATCGTTGGTCTATATTCACAATAACGATTGACTCCCCAAAAATTATTAATTTCTACCTGAAGCGGGCTAGTTAGCTATCAGAATGTTTAAAGCAAAATAAATAAATAAAATTATAAAAAATTAAATCTTCGCCATTTCGAGGACAAAAAGCGATGCCGCGTGCCTTCTGTTGCAAACAGAATGTTATGCGCTCTTTTTTTAAGCGGAGGAATTCGGAACTAGGCGACTTACTCTCACATTTTTACACTCGCGGGCTATTCATTCTCGCCAACGTTGTGTACCAAAGCAGCCGCGCAGTAAAATGTCTGCACAAGAAGGAGAAAATTCAGGTACGTTTTTGTTGTAAATCGTCTTGTATGAGTTATTTACTGAAAAAACAACAACTTTCTTTCGCTGTTTTGTTGAGGGAACTACTTAAGTTTCTTCATTCAATATCAACATAAAACAGGTTTTTTATCGAGGCACCCGAAATGTCTTTGTTGTGAAGATTATGTACACAATACACTTAAGAATAATTTTAATCTCCTCGATCATTAAGCGTTAAAATGAAAGCAATTGATATTGTACACAAAATAGTTGAATTTCGTCAAGCACCAACTGCACCCCTGCTGATTTTGGTTTCAACCGAGGTCGTATGTAACATCACAACATTCAATCTTCCCATCCTTAAAGCATTTTCATCATTTGGTTGAAATTTGCCCCAGATTATCACGGATGTGGTCATATCACATTTCTAGGATTTCAGAATCCAAATAACATAATACCTGACAGACAAAGATTATGTACACAATACACTTAAGAATAATTTTAATCTCCTCGATCATTAAGCGTTAAAATGAAAGCAATTGATATTGTACACAAAATAGTTGAATTTCGTCAAGCACCAACTGCACCCCTGCTGATTTTGGTTTCAACCGAGGTCGTATGTAACATCACAACATTCAATCTTCCCATCCTTAAAGCATTTTCATCATTTGGTTGAAATTTGCCCCAGATTATCATGGATGTGGTCATATCACATTTCTAGGATTTCAGAATCCAAATAACATAATACCTGACAGACCATAGGTCGTTTTGCGGCATTTTGCAAAAAAAAAAAAAAATTAACTGAGAGATGTGCATAACTTTACTACAAGTCTGGCATTGCATTCAGTGTCGTAGTTTTATGTACACATCATCATGATATGAAAATTTTTGTTGTGGAAAAGATGACATAATGTTTTTACAGTGCTGCATTAGTTATCACGAGTTTCACACAAGGTCATACATACTGATGTAGTTCGTGGCTTAAAAAAACAACAACTTTCTTTAACCGTGGAAAACTTTTTCTTTTTTTTAAGTTGTTGTGAAATTATGTACTCAACCAGTTGTCCACCCTTTTCCCGCATACTCCCCCCCCCCCTCTCTCTCTCTCTCTCTCTTACTCACTCACTCACTCACTCACTCACTCACTCACACTCACACACACACACACACACACACACACACACACACACACACACACACACACACACACAGAGAAATCAATAACAGAGGTGCATTAATACAGAGTAGCAGTTGTGCTGGTATGATTTCGTTTTGTTTTTCTTTAATTTGAAAACCATTTAAGTGTGTTCCTTGCAATGTCACAGAGTGAAGTTATGTACTTCAGGACCTCATTCAGCATTTCTGACCAGTGTATTAGGATATATGCCTGTTTTGTGGTAGTTCTCCAGTCTCCCTGCACCACAAGAATGTCTTTCTTGGGGGTCTGGTCCAGGACTTCTTGCAGTTGGTCATAGAAGTCTTCTATTTCCTCATCATCATAGTTTGTTGTTGGAGGGTAAACTTGTACAATGGATGATATTAAATGGGGTTGCCCTCAAGTGTATGGTGATAAGCCTGCTGGAGACTGGCCGACAACTCATGACAGTGTTCACGATGTCTTTGTGGACAATAAATCCGGCACCCTGGTCGGGTTTGTCATCTCTGTCACTGTAGTACAGTTTGTGGTTTTCCAGGGTTGATGTTTCCCCAAGGTTCTTCCATCGTACTTAGTACTGATTGGAGAGAGCGCGAGTGGCTAGTGAGAACTTGTCAGAATGAGCATACAGTCAGCTTATAACTGAATCGGTGAGGCGTGCCCGTTCGCCGTGTTTAATACCGGTATCTGCTTAGTATTTAGCATGGAAATCATATTTTAGAGTTTACTGTGTGTGTGTGTGTGTGTGTGTGTGTGTGTGTGTGTGTGTGTGTGTGTGTGTGTGTGTGTGTGTGTGTGTGTGTGTGTGTGTGTGTGTGTTATTTTAGTCTTAGTAACTGACATCAAGACAATTTCCAATATTTTTACTGTTTTTTTTTTTTTTACATGGAAACATATGGCAATAAACTATCTTAAGCAAGTCCTAGGATGGTCCAATGGTATCTGTTCATTTCGTGTGTCAGTTCCTCTACCTTTCCAGGCGTTCTTAATGTTCTGACGTTCCAAGTGCCAATGCTGATGCTGTTTCTGGCACGGAGTTTTGATGGTGCACCAGTAACACACTTAACACCTCTGTCCTGGCGCAAGACAGAAGGCGCGGTCATTGTTCCTGGCGACGACCGATCCGGTTTGGATTGAGGTAAGGTTGTCATTACATGTGGTGTGTCTTGGGCAAATGAACCTGGCGGAGCCCATCACTCTCCAGGTTGTTGACCACAACCGAAACTCCACATAACTAGTGGCTCCCCTTGGTCCTGGACACGTGGCCGATGAGACCCTAATGGGACTCCTTCGCCCTGAGTGGTGACTTCATTAAGGAAGTTCATACGCCCAATCAGGTACCGTGTCAGCACCCTAGCCTTTGCTTATCCAAAACCTAACCTGCAAGGCAGCAGGGGACTCGTGGAGGGCGGGGTCGTCTATGTCCCGTGCAGATGTAAACATCTGCCCACTGCCCTCAAAATAGGAGAGGATGCTGTTAAGAACTGGAAAGGCACATGTGGACGCTACTGCAATGCAGAGACCAACGACAGAGGCTTAAGGATCCTGGAATTTGCCAGCGTAAATGATCTGAAGCCGATGAACACGTTTGACCCACACAAAGCATCCAGAAGGAGAGCACCATAACCAAATTGACTACATCATGGTGAAGAGACGCTTCCAAACCAGTGTGAACATTGCCAAGACAAGAAGTTTCCAGGAGCAGACATTCGAAGCTGGTTGGTTGGTTTACATTGCTTAACGTCCCGACAGCAACAAGACTTTCCCAGGACGTGCCTGCACTGCTTGTGAAAAAAAACTAAACAGAACATTGAATGTATGTCGCCAGCCGGTCTAATACGCTAAAGAAACCTACGACCATTTAGCAACACACATCCAATATCAAGAGCTACAAGCAGAGCAGACAGTAGGGAGAGTTAAAAAAAAAAAAAAGAGGAAAAGGCAGGTGAATGGTAGACAGAAACACATGCCCCAGAATAGAGGGGAAAGCCCACCCTGTGGGGCTGACCATGGTGACCCTGGGAACTAAAAAGTAGTTAACCCCACCCAAGTCCCCCAGGGCAGACCCGGGTGGGGTGACTTTGGAAGCGACCATGACTTAGTAATGATGACCTGCCGACTCCGCCTGAAGAAAGCCAACAAGCATGGCCCCACCAGAATCAAGTTCGACCTCGAGAAGCTAAAAGACCCAGAAGTAGCGGAAGCCTTCCAGGCAAAGATAGGAGGAACATTCGCACCACTGTTACTTCTAGGTGCAGAAGACAAGGATGTGGACACACTGATCAACACATTTTAACACTGCTGTAACACAAACAGCTAGTGAGATCCTTGGCAAACACCGACAAGCAAAGAAACCTTGAGTTAAAGCTGACATCCTTGATCTGTGTGACAAGCGTCGAGAATTAAAGAAAAAGAAGTCAGAGGTAGAAGGAGCTAAACAGTACAGGGAAATTAACCAGGATATTAGAAGAAAAGAAACATGAAAAGGACAAAGGAGAGGTGTATTGAAGACCAGTGTAAACACGTAGAACAAAATCTGAACAAAAATAATAGCAAAAAAGCATACCATCCGGTGAAAGACCTGACCAGTGCAAAAAAGGACGCTTCTCTATCATTCAAGATAGCGAAGAGAACTGTCTTACGGAAGACCAAGACATTCTGAATAGATGGACAGAGTACTGCTCAGATTTGTACAACCACCGAGTTACAAGGGACCCAGGCATACTTGTCACCCCACCAGTGACCAACATCCTCCGACAAGAAGCAGAGGCTGCCGTGAAGTCGCTGAAAAAAGGGAAAGCAGCAGGAGCAGACAACATCCCTGCAGAACTAGTCCAAGAAAGGGGAGAAGACATGATAAGCGCCTTGCTAACTATCTGCAATAAGATCTGGCAGTCAGGGGAATGGCCCACACCATAGACCCAATCACTTATAACTCTCCCGAAAAAAGGCATATACAACAATGCAAAATTATCACACGATCAGTCTTATATGCTACCAAAGCAAAGTCATGTTAAATATCCTACTTAACAAGCTGAAGCCACAGGCAGAGGAAATCATAGCTGAGGAACAGGCAGGCGTCAGACCTGGGCGCAGCACAACAGAGCAGATCTTCAACCTGAGAGTTCTATGTGAGAGGTACCTCCAGCACCAGCAAGACCTCTATCATGTCTTTGTGGGTTTTAAGAAGGCGTTTGACAGGGTGTGGCATGCAGAGAAACAGGCAGGCTTCAGACCAGGGCGCAGCACAACTGAGCAGATCTTCAACCTGAGAGTTCTATGTGAGAGGTACCTCCAGCACCAGCAAGACCTCTCAGCCTCTATCATGTCTTTGTGGATTTTAAGAAGGCGTTTGACAGGGTGTGGCATGCAGCCCTTTGGTCCACCTTGAAGATGTACAACATCAATGCCAACCTGATCAAAGTAATAGAAAACCTTTACAACAAGGCCACTAGCGCAGTCTGCTTCAACGGCAAAATAGTTGATTGTACATTGCTTAACGTCCCGACAGCAACAAGGCTTTCTCAGGACGTGCCTGCACTGCTTGTGAAAAAAAACTAACAGAAATTGAATGTATGTCGCCAGCCGTCAATACATAAATAACCTACAACATGGGCATAAATAAAGCTAAGACCTTTAGCAACACACATCCAATATCAAGAGCTACAGCAGTGCAGACAGTAGAGGGTTTTAAAAAGGCAATACAGGTGATGGACAAAGGTAGACAGAAACACATGCCCCAGAATAGAGAGAAAACCCACCCTGTGGGCTGACCAGGTGACCCTTGGACTAAAAAATACCTAACCCACCAAGTCCCCAGGGCAGACCCGGGTGGGGGAAACGGCAAATAGGAAATTGGTTTAGGACAACAATCGGAGTCAGACAAGGCTGCTTGCTCTCACCTACTCTTTTCAACATCTTCCTGGAAAGATTGATTGATTGTACATTGCTTAACGTCCCGACAGCAACAAGGCTTTCTCAGGACGTGCCTGCACTGCTTGTGAAAAAAAAACTAAACAGAATATTGAACAGGTGGTCCAATACATTAAATAAACCTAAGACATGGGGCCTAAATAAAGCCAAGACCATTTAGCAACACACATCCAATATCAAGAGCTACAGGCAGCGCAGACAGTAGGGAGAGTTTTAAAAAGGCAAATACAGGTGAATGGACCAAGGGGAGACAGAAACATGCCCCAGAATAGATGAGAAAACCCACCCTGTGGGGCTGATCAGGGTGACCCTGGGAACTAAAAAGTAGTTAACCCCACCCAAGTCCCCCAGGGCAGACCCAGGTGGGGGGCTCTTCCTGGAAAGAATCATGATGGACGCTCTGAAAGATCATGAAGGAACTGTCAGTATTGGAGGCAGAACAATCAAGAACTTGCGCTTTGCGGACGACATTGATGGCCTTGTTTTGGTAAATCTAGACAGTGCAGCCATTGCGTTTGAGATGGAAATCAGCACAGAGAAGACCAAACTGATGAACAATAATGCCAGTGGCATTGGCACTGAAATCATAGTTGGAGGCCAAAAACTGAGAACAGTTAAGAAATTCAAATACTTAGGAGCCATTGTGACAGATGAGGGATCAAAATCCGAAATACTGTCCAGGATTGCGCAGACAACAGCACTGACAAGACTAAAGATCACATGGAAGGACAGAAACATCACGCTCTGCTCCAAGATCAGACTCACTGATGCGCTCCTTAGTCATCTCAGTGTTCTTATATGCCTGTGAGTCATGGACCCTCACAACCGATCTCGAAAGGAGAATACAAGCCACTAAAATGAGATGTTTTCGAAGGCTGCTTGGCATTTCGTACAGTGATCACATCACAAACGTGGAAGTGGGAAGTAGAATCAGGCAAGCCATCGGACCCTATGAAGACCTATTAGCCATTGTGAAAAAACGCAAACTGAAGTGGTATGGGCATGTCACGCGATCAGCAGGGCTTGCCAAGACAATCCTGCAAGGCACTGTGCAAGGAGGGCGAAGGAGAGGAAGACAAAGAAAAAGATGGGAAGACAATATCTCAGAGTGGACAGGACTGAAGCTGAGCGACACACTAAGAATGGCAGAGAAGAGAGTGGAATGGAGGGAGCTGGTCATCAGTGGTGCCCCAACGGTCGGCAAGACTACGGTTTGATTGATTGTACATTGCTTAACGTCCCGACAGCAACAAGGCTTTCTCAGGACGTGCCTGCACTGCTTGTGAAAAAAAAAACTAAACAGAAAATTGAATGTATGTCGCCAGCCGGTCAAATACGTTAAATAAACCTACAACATGTGGCCTAAATAAAGCTAAGACCATTTAGCAACACACATCCAATATCAAGAGCTACAGGCAGTGCAGACAGTAGGGAGAGTTTTAAAAAGGCAAATACAGGTGAATGGATTGATTGATTGTACATTGCTTAACGTCCCGACAGCAACAAGGCTTTCTCAGGACGTGCCTGCACTGCTTGTGAAAAAAAAAACTAAACAGAAAATTGAATGTATGTCGCCAGCCGGTCAAATACGTTAAATAAACCTACAACATGGGGCCTAAATAAAGCTAAGACCATTTAGCAACACACATCCAATATCAAGAGCTACAGGCAGTGCAGACAGTAGGGAGAGTTTTAAAAAGGCAAATACAGGTGAATGGACAAAGGGTAGACAGAAACACATGCCCCAGAATAGAGAGAAAAACCCACCCTGTGGGGCTGACCAGGGTGACCCTGGGAACTAAAAAATACCTAACCCCACCCAAGTCCCCCAAGGCAGACCCGGGTGGGGCGGCAAGACTACGGGATAGATATAGATATTGGTAGTTCTTACCATAGCTATGTGCATCTTTGAATACCACAAATACCTGTACCAATTAAAATGCATTTGCAGCCGTTTACATGTCTAAAAAGTGTCTTATTTACACAAAATAGACGTGTCTATCATTGCCTGCCTATTTTGCATACTACTTACATTGAAAGTCGGGGTTTTTTAGCAGTGAAAATAAGCATCACAACCACTGATTTGTTCTGTTTAGGTAATGGTGTGGGGGGTCTTTTGTGTTTTTTTGTTTTTTCTTGTTTTGTTTGTTTTGTTTTTATTTTTACCATGCTTTGAGTATTAGACAGATCATTTTCTTGTGATAATCTAAAAATAGTGTTCAGTCTTCTTCTTCTTCCCGTTTTTCTTCCTAAGAATGTCCAGTTTCGTTT
This sequence comes from Semisulcospira habei, assembly GCA_036245525.1. Classification (NCBI taxonomy): domain Eukaryota; kingdom Metazoa; phylum Mollusca; class Gastropoda; family Semisulcospiridae; genus Semisulcospira; species Semisulcospira habei. The sequence continues at coordinate 162,529,658 of BTPG01000003.1, forward strand.
GGGTCCGAAATCTATGCGTTCGCTCTAGCTGATAAAATTATTGAACACTCTTGCCAAAATGCTTTTTGTATGAACATTTTGGCATTATTGCTGTGGAAATATGTGTAGTAAACGTTTGTGACGTGTAAATGGTTATGTACACAATGATAACTGTTTGTACAGTGAAATAACAGAAATAAAGGTTTTATCAACACAAAAATACCGCAGGATGTGGCGTCCTGTTCTGAATTTGATGTGCCATATGTCTGTACCTTTAAATTTGGAATTTAATTTGGGATTTGGAGTGTCACAACTTATTGACAGTAAATCTGAGCAAGGGCCATATACTTCTAAACTTCCAAGAAATACTTCTAAACTTCCAAGAAATTAATTTCTTTCCGATCTGCTTCTGTACGACGCTCGACTTCCTTCTAAGCCAGAAATAGTGCGATAGAATCAACTCCCATTCATTATAGTCCTTAAACCTCAACACAGGGTTTGTTTGTTTGTTGCGTATTGTTTGTTTCCTTCTTCTCAGCCAGAAATACTGCGATGCTAAAATATAAGAAACTCACATTACAGACCTTAAACCTCAACACAGTGTGTGTTTGTTTGTTTGTTTGTTTGTTTTTTAAAAATTGTTTGCTTGTTTCTTTCTTGTTGTGTCGGGTTTTTTCATCGGCACGGTGACCTAAATGACAAGTAGTCTCAGTTTTCTGTATCCTTTAAGGTCAAATTTTATAAACTCTATTTTTTAGAAAATGAATAATAAGGTCTTGGTTCACAAAACGTTTTAATCGGAAAGGACAGCTTACATCTGAACACTGATCTAAACATTTCACAGGCCACGTTCCTCTTTTAGTGTGTCGTTTGATGTCTGCAATTCCCAATGTTTCTAAAACACAAAAACATACATGAGTGAATGAACGAACGAGTGAGTTTGCTCCTCTACGGTAGCCATGAAAAAAATGGAAATAAGCTATGGACCTGAAGGGTGCCAAATTCCGTAGATAATGTCATATCTGTGTTGACGAATTCAGTTCCAAACACTTTCTATGAAAGCGGAACGTATAACGCGCCCACTATGCAGCAATGGCATCCCCTGCTGCGATAACTGGTCAGATCACGAAAGTTCATGGGTAATACCGGATTACCTTCGCGTTTGAAACGGCGCCAAGCAGCTCAGGTACTAGCCTCGAACTCATTCGGCATTGCCCATGCGTGCAGCGAGGCGAGTGCCGGCAGGCTTCGGGCCCCCACATTCCAGCCGAGGGACGTGATGACGGACACAGTGACTGTGTTTCTTACAACACTGACTTTACAGCGTGTGCATGTGTGTACTGTGCTTTAGTAACAATTTTGGACTGCCGCTTTTACGTTAATGTTGTAGTTTTACTATTATTGCTTAAAAATTAGCGGTAGGTGTGAAATTATATATTAGGTAAGTTATAATTAAGGTGTTGACTGTTTATGCCGGAGCGACTGTCTAATAGCCGGCGCTGTTCTTATAGCGACGGGCCCCCAGGTAGCAACTGTGAAAGTATAGTTCGTCTTTTTGTTCTGTTGATGCGTATCTCTCATTTGTGTAACTAGTATTAGCCAAGCAGAAAGTTTAAAAACATTATATTACGTGTTTAAGAGATACTATGATATGGCTGTCCTTAGTTTGCTTTGTGTTAGGGAGGTTCAGGTCGGGTTGGGGCCGTTGGCGCCGGCCATGAGACGCCTTGGCGACGGGCTTCACCCGTCCCGAGCCATTGTCCATTTCAGTGTTGTGTTACACTGTTGTGTGAGTTTGGGTGATTGCGAGTTGCACCTGAGGTGGCGAAACAAATTTTCCTGTACGTGGCAACAAGTATTTGGAAGAATAAAGTTGATTCGATTCATTCTTTCATGACTACCATTGTTGGCGGATTGACCCATCTCCTGCAGATGGTAAATAGTTGTAAAGGAACGCCTCAAAACCTTGAAACGACTCCCGTCAATGCAAAAGTGAAAATAATAACGTAGTAGAAGTAATAATAACGATAACAATAATAACATTATTCTTAATATATATATATATATATATATATATATATATATATATATATATATATATATATATATATATATATATATATATATATATATATATATATATATATATATATATATCTTTTTGTTTAAACCACGGTCTTGATTTTATGCTGAAGTGTGAATACAAGTTTACTCACAGACTTCCAACAAAATAATCATACATAAAAGTATAATCTTTAACGTAAATGAGATAACTGGTATGTTTATAAACACACAAGCAGGTGCATCCGACAAAAAGAGAATATGCAAACAACCAGGTAGACCACTTAACGCGACCCTTCACATTTTCACCTGCTGACAGACACGAAACTGACACAATCCACTCAACGTTAATGACCGCACGTGAGGGTTACAAACAGAAAGTGTGTTTCAAAATAAATCATCGCTGTTTCTTGCCATTAATCCGGCACTAACACGACATCCCCTCGAATAACTTCAGCCATGTTTTCAACCCTGCTCAATCCAAGTTTACAAGGTATTGTTATGAGGTACCGTCTAAGGAACTTGGACACAGTTAGTTAGGTAGGTATTTGGGTTTAACGCCGAGCAGGCGACTAGGGCCATCTTACGGCGGAACTTGTATACAGATTGGTCTCGGCAAGAGACATAGATCCTCATGAGCCCCCGCGACAGCGGGGGCTCATGAGGATCTGTGTCTCTTGCAGTTCAATGGCGAACAATGCCATAACGTTTTCGTAGATCCCAACCTTCCAACTTCATCACACAGGCTTCCTCTGGTTGTATCTGACTTGAGCCACTTTTCGACATAAAGTCATATAGTTGTGCAAGCCAGATACCGCCCTTTTTAACATAAGTCCACCATACTCTCTTCAACAGCCGGGCTCACAACGAAGCCACAAAGATTTCTGAAACGCAAACACACAGTGGCAGCGAAGGGGTTAACCCCTTCCCTGCCAGTGCCGCACGCAGATTTTGTTTCTCAGTGAAATCTCTGTTAGCTCAAAGCCAAAGAACTTCATTCGTCTAAGGAATATGGATATAAAGTAGGGTCAGCAAGAGGCATAGATCCACATGAGCCCCCGCAGGAATGCCTCTTGCATGTGTGCTTTACTCGTATTGCTCCGGCAGTCAAGTGGTGAACAGCGGGATGGCCAGATACGGGCACCTGATGATGACTTCGCAAAGGAGTCGAAAGCACGCGGAAGTCAGCACGCATCCGTCTACTCCGCCATGGAGCTGGAAATTTGCGCCAGCCAACATCACCAGATTAATCATGCATGGGACTCCTGCTCTACAAAAGAAGAGTCAGCAAACAGTATCTGCGCTTCTAATCCGCCTTCTCTTCTAAGCACATGTTTTGAAAACGGGCCTATTCGAAACGTCTAGGCCTTTCTGACTTCAGTTAAGCCGTTTTACTTTCAAATCCTAACTGACGAAAAAATAAAATAAAATAAGATAAAATAGTGACAACCCTAAACAAAATCGTTTCTCTGCCAAATCCATGGAGTATAATTACGCCTATTTAGTCCCCCCCCAAAAAAAAAAAAAAAAAAATAAAATAAAATAAATAAATAAATAAATAAAAAATAAATTGTGGCAGCAAAAGTAAACCAAAGAAGAAAACAGAACAAGCAAGATGCGCAGTTGTTTTCACTATGTAAATGCGTCCACTTCATCCTCACAGCAAGGAAGAAATGTTTTGGCAGACTGTTTTACCATCAGACTGCTAATTAAAATTCAAGACGCCAATGCTACCTTAGGACATTTGGCCAAAATCATGACAAGACCCATACCCGAAACTCAAGATTACCAACTCGCTTCCTATCATTTCCTACAGGTATCAACGTTTCTTTAATTCATCCAAACGACCCAGCAGTTAAGGAATGATGACTAAGGCCATACGCCAATTAGAAGCGATTTTTTTTTTCTTAAAAGGCAGTCGTCCATTTATAGATGACTCCCTCGGTCTAAAGATGTAAATGGAGATCCTCTCTTTCAACAAGAAGCATATAGACAGATTGACACAGATTCCCGTGAACCCTTGCTACTAAAGCCCATGGTAATCTGTTGCTCTCGGAGACGGAATTAACGGGCGGGTTGAGAAACCTGTACTCTTTTTTTTTTCAACCCTTTCCCTGCCAGCAGATAGAAACGGCATCTAATAATAATAATTACGGTATTTATAATGCGCTTATCTTATAATAATTATAACTCTAAGCGCACACTCACAACTCGCGCACGCATGCGCACGCTTTAGACAATGACTCACGTACCACAAACAGTGAAATACATTACGACGGTCAGCTTGGGGTGGGGAGTGCGGTGATATAGTGCTAAAACTGTTGAAAGAGGTGAGTTTTGAGGGCGGACTGGAAGGAGGAGAGAGAGTGTTTCTGACGGAGAGAGAGTGGGAGAGTGTTCCAGATGGATGGACCGTAGACGGAGAAGGAGCGGGGACCGAAAGTGTTAAGTTTGGTGCGAGGGATGTGGAGGCGGAGAGGGTCGGAGGCAGAGCATCTATCAAACTAATTGTCAATACTGATCATGATAACTATGTCTGCCATACATGAACGATGCCAGCAAGAGGCATATAATCCTCATGAGCCCCCCGCATCTGCGGGGGCTCATGAGGATCTGTGTCTTTTGCATTTGTTCGCTTTTCGCTGCACTCCTGCATTTCAGACATCAATTCAAAAAGCCGTTTACATGCTGGGGTCGTTTCATATCGTCTCCGTTATATATTTATCTGACATCTGGTTAGCAAACAGATAACGGAGCTCTCTACAACCCCCTTCGGCTGTTTACCGCTCGTTTCAGAAAATAAGCCCGGCCCTTTATTTATGCCAGCAGTGTTTAGTTTTCGCTCAGCACGCCGTCCAATTCATTCGCCGTTATCATCCCCCCTACCCCACTGGCTTGATTAAAACTGCGGATGTGATGAGCAAAACAAACTTGTATCGTTAAGAGATTTGGAGAGGCTCTGTATCCATCGTGTCGTACCCCTCTAACGTCGACAGCCCTACCGCTGTTAAGCTCTAAGTTAACCCTTATCATTTAAAATACACCAGTGTGTGAAATAAGTTTGACTAAAATAGTTCAAGGGTAGTGCCAGAATAGCTTGGCGCCTCTAGGCGCCAAGCTATTCTGGCACCACCCTTGAACGAAAGCCATTGGTAAGTATTATAATGTAATGTGCATATGGCGGTGTACGAGTTTGAAGCTTTTAGCTCAGTATGACACAGGTTAACATTGTCAGTAGAAGGAGAAATCGGCCAGGGCAGTAGGTACAACTCATTCGCGACGCGCGGTATACGGATACGTGGGATCAGCCGCGTGTCCAAATGCCGCGCAGCACGTCTGGAGACGGCATTACGGTAGAACCGCAAAACAAAACTCATCTGCAAGAGACCAAAATCCATTTATGCATGGGAAGAGGCACATATCCTCAAGCATTGATTTTTGTAATTCCCTTTTGGCTGGTGTTCCTCTGAATCTTCTTGATAAACTTCAAAGAGTTATGAACTGCTCTGCCCGACTAATGTACAGAGTACCGAAACGTGAGCGCCCTTACGCCCTTAACACCCTTACTTGTTGACCTGCATTGGCTGCCTTTATCTCAAAGAATTGTGTACAAGGTCTCTGTTATTTGTTACGCCGGCTATTACCGGTTCTGCTCCCCCATATTTGTCCGACCTGGTTCATATTTACATGCCTTCAGGATCCCTCCGTTCCGCATCAGACACACGTATTTTCAGGGTTCCTAGGCGAAAGAAGCCGGTCTAGCCAGGGCCAGCGAGCCTTTTCTTATTTCGGTCCGGTCACCTGGAACGACGCGGGGGCTCATGAGAATCTATGCCTCTTGCCAGCATCATTCATATCCGTGTGCTGCAGGCAGACAGAGTTATCAGCAGCGAGTGTGCGGTTGTTTTCCACAAAAGGAATACATTCTCGTGAGTCCCTGCAGCTAGCTACATGGACTCATGAGAATCTATGCCTCTTGCAGACAGAAGGCGCCAGCTGGGATACAAATTTGAGTAAAACTGCGAACAGGAACTGTGAACTGGAACAGGCGGTGAAATTGATTCTGTCGGTATCTTGTCTAGTAGTACAGATCGTTATCATGTGGCAAAAGTTTTACAACTTTTTTCGCACCTATCCGCAAAAAAAACAAAACAATAGAACACACGCTGGACAGAGTTAACTCTTGAACATGCAGACACCGGAACTGTTCACAGCGCCGGTGGCAGCAAGCAAAAGCACAAACGGGTTAACAGACGGCGACCATGCGGTAAAGATTTCAATCAGAAGAATGTTGGCGCTTACTCAAAACAGAAATTTACGTGTTCCCTCGACAACCGAAATCTCCATAAACTTCGTGTTAAAACATTCGCGGCGCGCCAACTGCCAAGTGCGTAAAACAGCCCGGCGTATAACACATACGAGACGTGCTGCATGCGGATACGCGGCATTATGCCGCGTAACCGGATGCGGCACGCCTCCAAGATGCTAAACTAGATCATTCCAAAAGCCGGTGAGAGGGCGCTGTCTCTAACAAAAGGCTGTGTGACAACTTAGTGCTCGCGGTAGCCGGCAGCGGCTGTCCGTATCGTCGTTCTCAGACCGACATTTTGCTTGCTGGCTGGCTGCCGCACAGTTTTGGAACAATTTAACCCATTCAGCCCTGACGCACTACAGCAGGAGATGGGTCGACCATGATAATTCAAGGGCAGTGCCAGATTAGCTTGGCGCCTGTCGGCGCCAAGCTAATCTGACACTGCCCTTGAATTATCATGGTTGATCCATCTCCTGCAACTGGTGCATAGTCATTAGATGACGCCTCCAAAATTTGGGAAATACGGCCGTCAGGCTGAATGAATTAATCAGTGAACCTCTTTCTCTCCTGATCACTACTCACAAGCCACCCTTTACCTTAAAACCGAACACGGCACGTCGGAAATGTTCATTAAGCTTTCTGCGAGACTTCGTGACTCTCTGCTACGGCCAATTTTCTGATCGGGCCCTCGGTGATCACATTCACCTGCTAGAAGCACAGACTCGCATGACACCTTGAAGCGGCAGGGGCTTGTGAGACTCCATGTCTTGCTAACACAGACGACTTCTGCCCCAGGAAGGCAAAAGATAGCAAGTCCATATTTTGTGGAAAAACGAGATTGTCATTGTAATGCAATGAAAATCCCGCATTTAAATTATTAAAAAAAAAAATTGATTATACTGTCTTCGCCTTCCCAGGACAGACTGGCAACTAAACAGCCTCAGATTAGGGAGTGGTGAACACCACCAAAAAGCAAAAGGTGTAGATCCTCATGAGCCCCCGCATTTGCGGGGGCTCATGAGAATCTATGCCGCTTGCTGAAACCAATTTGTATCCATGTTCTTTGACGACTGGGGATCTCTTACGATGAAGGTACAATCATTTGAAAAACACAATCTGCGTCCACTGGCAGTGAAAGGGTTACATCTACGGCTGTACTCAGAACCATGCATCCAAAGTATCTGAGCCCCAACTTTTCTTTCTGAAGGGGATTGCGTCACCCACAAAAAGATGCGATTCTAAATGATGTTCCAAGTGGCATAACAGGCAATTAAACATACCAAGGCATGTTGGAGACACTGATTTTCATGCAAATTTATCAGGAAGTAGTTTAGTCTGCAAGTCATTTCGATGTGATTTACTTGGAACTTTTCAAGGCAGAGGCAAAAAAAAAAACGCCAACAAAAACAGAGGATGTAATAGACGTCATTTGCAAATTGATGTGAGCGCTGTCGTGGTAAAACAATCACGTGCAGTCTTTGTAAAATATGCATGTTCGCTGCAACAATATTGGAAGAAAAATGTCTTTTTGATGGTCATTTAGAGTGACAGAAATGACAACCCTACAAATTTCATGGCCACAAAAATTCCGTTCGCAAAATTCAAATGCGCTCGTTTCTGTAACTACTTGGACGCGCGAGTCATTTCCCTTTCATTTCGTCCTAAAGATTCTCAAAAGTCCCTGCTGAGCAGGGCCACGCGGGAATCTATGCTTCTTGCGAACAGTGACTGGCTCCATTTGTATCCACTGACTGAGGTCGTTATTTGGGTTACGTCTACGGCTGTTTTTGAAAAAAAAAAGAAAAAAAAAGAAGTCCATGTCAACTTTCGATCAAGACTACACACGATACATTTCTGTAGCTACTTCCTCTATAACGTGACGATTTCGCATGCGTTTGCCTTGTTACGATGATCAGAGCGCGGCACACTGTGTAAGTCAAACAATTTATTGTGAGGCGCACCTGATTTCTCAATGCTGACGACTGCAAATCACATTCATTGCTTGATTCAAAACAATTAAGTATTACACCAGCAAAAAAAAAAAGTTATAATGGAAGAGTGACATCTAAAAACAGTGTATGGTCCCAGTGAACAGAAAAGTGAACTACGCAACAGAGGAATGGGCTGATCTTAACAATGGTAGCAGTAAACAGCACTTAGTGCTGTTTACCACTACCCATGTTAAGAGATGATAGACTATGCAAAAATTACCCCCATGCCTGTGTTGGGACCCCTACTCTCTTCTTTCCATCATAATCCAACTCGTGACATATCCCGCCACAGTAAAACGCGAGTTTCATCTATATGTGCGATGATCTGTGACAGGGGACCTGACAACCTTAAAAAACTAGAACCCATATTGGTGATGACTTACAGCTTTTGGTGCAGTCGGCGAACACTATCAGCTAGTCAGTCAACTGGTTGGAAATTTCCGAGATTTTACAATCGAGATTTTTAAGCGGCGACGGTGCACATGTAACTTTTTACATCTGGTCAGTTCACACCTGACTGCAGCATGCTGATATTCCTTTTCCTTCCTTGTAACATCTCAGCGACCAAGTGATCTTCGGGCCGCCGTCTAACCCACAGGAGCGGATCAGTTATCTCCCGAGGAGGAGGAGAGACCAACTTTTTGGGACAGGAGGCTCCCAGAGCCCACACCTCACCTTATATCCAATGACCGAAAACGAACACTGGATGGAGGGGGGAGGGGGAGGAATAAGACAGGCGTTTGAGGACCTTGTTATTAATGAACTTGAATTGAAAAGTGTGTGTGTGTGTGTGTGTGTGTGTGTGTGTGTGTGTGTGTGTGTGTGTGTGTGTGTGTGTGTGTGTGTGGTGAGGAGGGGGGGGGGCAGGTAGGCGACAGACCTGTGAGGACCGCTTTATACTAATGAGAGTATGAGGGTCGGGGGCTTTGGTAGGCGACAAGCGCGTCAGAGGTGCGAGGAATGTAATGGGCGGGGGGGGGGGGGGTCCGAACTCCATAAAGGTACTTTTATATAGCAATTAAAAGTATTTGGGACTGAGCGTGTGTGTGTTGGGGGGGGGGGGGGCTCTGTAACCACAGCGCCACCCCCACCCCCAGATCCGCCCATGGATCCAGTCAGATCGCGCGCAGCTATACCGCGGCTTCCTTCCCTACCTTCATGCGTCCTAGTCAGAAAACGTTCCTCGGGTAAACGTGGGTCGACTGCGACTGCGACTGACGGCCGGCCCGAAAACCTTTTGCACAATGGGATTAAAAGTCTGCGGCATGAAATGGAAGGGCCTGCATGTCTGTGGCCGGTATTGGCCATCAAATGATCATCGCCATCCAGCGGAGCAGAAATTTGATGAGACACGCATCTCGCATGACAACACTGCAAGTGCGTCGCGCAACGGACAAAGAAGAACTGAAGATGGGGGGGGGGGGGGGGGGGTAGGGGGAGGAGTGGGGGGAGGGAGGGAGTAGAGGGTATTGGGAAGGGGGGGGGGGGAAAGAAGACGGTCATGTTAGGACTCACGTGGCTCAGGTGCAAGTGTTGGATTCATCAGTGTTAGGTCATTACTTCATACGTAATAGCTGTCTCCAGTACGTAACGGGAGGTAGGGGGGAGGGAGGGATACAGAAGTAGGCATGCAGAAAAAAAGCCGGTCCGTGAATATGACGTGGCACAGTTCCAGAGTGCTTGAATAAAAAATAATAATGACTACTTGTATAGCGCTTATCCTAAACTAATCTATCTAATAGAGATATCCCTAATTCAAACGCAGGTGAAATACTGCCCGAACCTCAAACATTCCGTGGTTTCATCCAGTCCGCTAAACCTGCACCAGGAACATATTATCCTGAACCCCTGAGGCCGCAGGGACTCGTGAGAATATGTCGCATGTTCGCAAGAAGTTGCCTCATTGACCTTCACAGTTTGAAGTATTTATCCGGTATTAACTGTACGACTGCGACGATGCACAACGATGTGGAAATGATCGCGGCGATCACAGCCATTTAGTCCCTACAATAAAGGGGCGCAACCTATTGTCTTTGATCTGATTCTGCGTTAGGAATGGCTCCTATTGATCAAGACTAAGGTCGTGCTCCTTACACGTGATATACACTGAGCTCTTGGCTTGACTTCGCGAACGAAGATTTTATAGGAGTTGCCCACGACGTCTGCAGGCTTGTTCGTGGCTGCGGAGGCCAATCCGAGACAGGCAGGTTCGACCGCAGTGGCTGCAGGGGAAGGTCTGGCCAGGGTTCTGAGCTGCGGCATCTCTGTTTTTTCTCCTGAGCCGCTTGTCCTTAAGGCTAGCTCTGCGAGAGTCCTCAAAGGAGACAGCTGCCTTGTAAATGGTGGAGCGCCAGGTGTCACGGTCCGCAGCAAGCGAAGACCACTGGTGGTGGTCGATTTGGCAGGCACTAAGTGACTTCTTGAGACAGTCTTTGTATCTCTTCTTTGGTGCCCCTCTGTCACGGTGTCCAGTAGCAAGCTTGCCGAACAGGGTGATCTTTGGTAGGCGATGATCCTCCATCCTGGAGACATGCCCCGCCCAGCGGAGCTGTGTCCGCAGCAGCAAAGCCTCGATGCTCACAGTTTCAGCCTGTTCAAGGACCTCGACGTTGGTGACATAGTCACTCCAGTGAATGCCCAGGATGGTACGCAGGCAGCGCTGGTGGAAGCGTTCGAGGAGTCGTAGTTGGCTGCGGTAGAGGGCCCAGGACTCGGAACCATACAGCAGGGTGGTGAGGACCACAGCTCTGTACACGCTGATCTTGGTGCCTGTTTTCAGCTGTTGATTGTGCCACACCCGCTTGAAAAGTCGTCCGAAAGCACTGTTCGCTTTTGCCAGCCTGCTGTCAAGCTCCTTGTCCAGCTTGGCGTCCGACGTGATAATGCAGCCAAGGTAAGTAAACTGGTGCACTGACTTTAGTTCAGACTCGCCAATGGTGATGTGAGGAGGGCGATACACTGTCTTGGGTGCCGGCTGATGGAGGACCTCTGTCTTTTTCAGACTGACCTCGAGTCCAAAGAGCTGGGCAGCATCTGCGAAGCAAGACGTGATGCGCTGCAGGGCTCTCTCTGTGTGTGCAACGAGGGCAGCATCATCAGCAAAAAGCAGCTCACGAATCAGTTGGTCTAGGGTTTTCGTGTGGGCCTGCAGTCGTCTGAGGTTGAACAGGCTGCCATCGAGACGATACCTGATGTACACTGCATCGTCATCATCGAGGTCCACTGTGGCCTGCTTCAACATCATGCTAAAAAAGATGGTGAAGAGGGTCGGTGCCAGCACGCAGCCCTGCTTTACGCCGTTGAGAATAGGGAATGGTTCTGAGAGGTCATTGTTGAGTCTGACCTGGCCTTGCTGGTCCTCGTGTAGCTGGACAATCATGTTGAGGAACTTTGGGGGACAGCCAAGTCGCTCCAGGATCTGCCACATGCCTTGCCTGCTCACAGTGTCGAACGCTTTTGTTAGGTCGACAAATGTTACGTACAGCCCTTTGTTCTGCTCGCGGCACTTCTCCTGTAGCTGTCTCAGCACAAAGACCATATCGGTGGTGCTCCTGTTTGCTCTGAAGCCACACTGGCCCTCTGGGAGTTGGTCTTCAGCGATGGCAGGTACCAGCCGATTCAGGAGCAGCCTTGCAAGGATTTTCCCAGCAATGGACAGCAGGGTAATTCCCCGATAGTTGGAACAGTCAGACTTCTCGCCTTTGTTCTTGTACAGGGTGATAACGACTGCGTCACGGAGATCTTTTGGTAGTGTTCCTCCCTCCCAGCAGCAGAGAAAGAGGTCATGGAGCTTGTTGTGCAGTGCTGTGCCTCCATGTTTCCAGATCTCTGGCGGTATTCCATCAATGCCTGCTGCTTTGCCACTCTTGAGCTGGTGGATGGCTGTGAGGGTCTCTTCAGCGGTGGGCGGTTCGTCCAATTCAACCTTTACTGGGAGGTGTGGGATTTGTAGGACGACTGCTTCTTGAACAGTGCGCTCAGCGCTGAAGAGGCTCTGAAAGTATTCCGACCAGCGGTTCAAGATGGAGGTATTATCTGTGAGGAGTGCCTGGCCATTCGCGCTTCGCAGGGGACTTTGTACCAGGTGCCTGGGGCCATACACTGCTTTCAGTGCTTCGTAGAAGCCCCTGTAGTCACCATTGTCAGCACAAAGCTGGGTCCTCTGTGCAAGTCTGGTCCACCACTCATTCTGGAGATCTCTGAGCTTGCGCTGGAGACTGCTGCAGACGAGGCGGAAGGCAGACTTCTTCACAGGGCAGGAAGGCTGGGCTAGGTGGGCCTGATGGGCGGCTCTTTTTTTTGCTAGGTGTTCCTGGATCTCTACATCGTTTTCGTCAAACCAGTCTTTGTTCTTCTTTCTGGCGAAACCCAAGACTTCTGCAGAGGATTTTGCAATAGCAGTTTTCAGTTGTTCCCAAAGTGTTTCAGGGGAGGAGTCTACTGGGTCCGCTGTGTCTTTGAGCCTGCGCTGTAAATCTGTCTGAAAGGCAGCTTTCACATCGTCACGCTGAAGGCTGGCAACATCAAGCTTTTTCTTGGGGGGCCCCCATTTCTTGGGTTTTGGCTTGAAGTGGAGCCTGAGTTTGCAGCGGACAAGGCGGTGGTCAGTGTGGCACTCTGCGCTGGGCATCACTGACACTGAGCTAGTAACCACAATAACGCTCTACTGCAATCTCTCCTGTGGCGTGAACGTGAAACCCTGACTAGTCAATCTGAAACCAACCGGAAAGTGGACTCAGGCCTTCTCATTTTTCACATTTAACCCATTCCGCCCTGACGCACTACAGCAGGAGATGGGTCGACCATGATAACTCAAGGGTAGTGCCAGATTAGCTTGGCGCCGAGTACCCTTGAATTATCATGGCCGATCCATCTCCTGCAACAGGTGCATAGTCGTTAGATGACGCCTCCAAAATTTGGGAAATGCGTGCGTCGGGCTGAATGAGTTAATTTGGCTCTAATCTTCCAAATGACAGTTAAATTAGACTATGCATGACGTGCACGTCGCAGAGAACGGATATATCGCAACATTAAAGGTTTCAGCTGATGACAGGTTGCAAACAGTTCGCGCCTGGAACTCTCTATACCCAGCGGCGGACAGGGAATGAATTAACACATTTGAGATGTGCCACACACGGATACGCGGCGAACGTCAGCGAACGTCTCCAATGTGTTAAATGGGCAGTGTGTCTTGCCTGCCAGGCATGTGGGCGTCGCAGCTATTTGTGCAGACGAAGATAACTTCAAAGAGAAATAGAAAGAAAAAAAAAAAAAAAGACAGAAAAATCATGCCTATATGTATGTGGGAAGATTTAAGAGGTATCGATTTTATTACACGTGAAGATCAATGGAGAAAGGAAAGGTCTGACGTTTTCAGTCCTTTCATGCTACAAAGTTCATAACATAACCCCCTTGTCCAATCAGCCACTGGTTTACAATACATGTACATATCCGCATGCACAATGGTGTTTAAAAAAAAAAAGGACATCAACAAGCTGGCCCTCATGTGAGACTACTCCAAAGAAAGAGTCAATGCAGCAGAGAGTCTAGGACTTCACAAGACCATCAGTAGGTTTTTTTTCTTGGAGATGCTTGTGTCGTCGTTGATGTGAATATTAAAGTTAAACATCAAAGAAATTATTACTGAACGTTTTCCGTGTATACACAGGGTTTTTTAAAATAAAATATTTTAGAATTGCATAACGTACGTAACTATGAGATAGGCATAGTCGACCTGAGCAGATGAAACAGTTTCCACAAACAACGTGGAAAGACAATCCCACAAAAGGCTGCAAAGGCACGATAATCACTGATGCATCCCCTGCATCCAGTACGCAGTCGATGGCGATCGCCTCCAACATGACACTAGGCCTTACGGATTAACCCATTCACTACAGCAGAAGATGGGTCGACCATGATAATTCAAGGGTAGTGTCAGATTAGCTTGGCGCCTGTCGGCGCCAAGCTAATCTGGCACTGCCCTTGAATTATCATGGTCGATCCATCTCCTGCAACTGGTGCAGTCATTAGATGACGCCTCCAAAATTTGGGAAATACGGCTGTCGGGTGAATGAGTTAAACAAATAAATACAAATAAAAATAGGTTAGTCATACACCCACAACACACATCCCACCCTTAATCCATTCACCTTCCATGGAAAACACGAGCACTAGACAACGGATAGAGACACAGAGTCCGAAATAGCTCAGGCAGTTAAGCGTCAAAGCGAAACAGAACGAAAGGAATCGCCGGGTCATGGGTTCGAGTCCCCGTCCCGGTAGCTGATCTCGCAATCCTGGGAAACAAGATGAGGATTTCATCCCAAAGCCTACCGTATTGTTTGGAGCTCACATCCGTTTTTCTTTTAGGAACATTCAAAGTTGTTCATACGTGTAAGCTTATCCTTCTCATCTATTTCCCTCCTCTCGAACCCAACCTCTGAACAACACACACCGGCGCGCGCAAACAAAGACGGATATGGGCTGGAGTAGCGACAGGAATTCTGAAGAAGAAGAATAGCACAGGAGCAAATTGACGTCACTACAAGCTTCACGTCATGGCATCGCTAGTTCCACGACGCCGTGTACACAGTGACGAATTTGATGTTTCACGCCACTCATTCGAACGGCACGCAGACTCTTCCAGGGCCGACTGTTTTCTTCCACAAAGCCTCTTCCAGGGGTGACTGTTTCATGGGAGTATAACGTGGCTCCAAAACTTGCAAAAATGAATTCGTTATTATTCAGAAGTTGAAGAGGTACAAAGCTGGCTAACGAACTCATCCAATGTCTTTCTCCAAACTAGCTATATCCTAAATTAAAAGCACATAATCAAAATTACGGACTCTAATGTGGGTCAACCGACTTTCTATAAACGATCAATTAACTCTTCAATTAGACATCTAATTTCAATATGCTCGAAAGAGCTTCTAGACATCCCTTGCGTGAAGCATTTCCTTTATTTTCAAGCTTGTACGATGCAAACGTCGGAGATTTTCGTGTTTACATACATACGCACGCACGCACGCGCACGCACGCACGCACGCACGCACGCACGCACGCACGCACGCACACACACACACACACACACACACACACACACACACACACACACACACACACACACACACACACACACGCGCGCGCGCGCGCGCGCGGCGCTTCGCGCAAAAGTACGTTCAACAGCAAGGTTAGAGTAGCTAGACGTGACCTCATTTTGATCTTGTTAATGACTTCTTTGCCACAATCTCAGGCCCGCCCGCCTTTGCAAGCTACGGAACGCGCTCTGACAAGCCCCATCCCAAAGTCTACCGTATTTTCAATACGGTAGACAAAAAGACGGGCTTGTTCATTAGCATGTCCGTTTGAAAGGTCTTGGTAAATCAAAATGGCACAGCTGCAGTGCGCCTGAATGGATCAGTGTTGTTACGATTGTGGTTGTGTTATCCTGTGAGAGCGTACATGTGTTATTCGTAGGTAATGATATGTTGTTTATTTGAGCTATCACGGTTACGATTCACGTGGTTTTTTTTTTAGTAAGTTTTTCTTTTGTTCGTGAGTAGAGCCGATTTCGTTTTGTTAAGTTTAGTCCGGAACGTTGTAGACAGGTAGCACTGTCTAGTGCCTCGTAAGTGTCACGTCGGTTAGTTGACATCTGACATCGCTACATTTTCGCTACTTTTCCTGTGCGCGTGAAGTGAGCAGCTTTTATTTTGTTTTGGGAATGTTCTCGTACCTTTATGAGCTATCACAGATAGGGATACCATACTTTTATGTGTCTTTATTATACGTTAGAATTTAGAGCTTAAGTGGGCAGCCGTGTTTTTGTAGCCTGATATATTGTTTCTGGAAAGTTTATGTTAATGAGTTTCGGCTGCGCGTTTCGTTCCGATTGGTTGAGTTACTTGATTTCCGTAGAAGATTCTAGATTTTGATAGTGTATATAAGGAGGGCGCTGGGAAAGCCCGTCAGTACATTGTCTTGCTTTGTCAGTTGTAGAGATACGCAGTTTATTGCGAGAGACGCTGTGTATGAGAAACTTTGAGTCGTAGTGTGGACATAGCAAAAGAGACTTTGTATTCAGTAGTTTGTGCATTTGAAAGAGCATTACTGTGAGGATATCGCATCGCTGAATTAAATATTGTTGGAACTGTTACTCCAGTTTTGTCTACATCCTTAAGCCACGGTTGACGGATTGCAGCTGAATGAGGTCTATTTAAAAGAACTCTACGTGCGTGTGTGTCTGGTGTGTTTATCATACTTCGACTACAACTCCACCACGTAACAAGTGTTATGGTCGTACTCCTTGGGCAATAGATTTCCCTGTCCCTAATACCCGCCCGTCAGGGCCGTCCATAATGACTTCGGTGCCGTGGACGATAAACCCCAAACTAACCAACCAAGAGACATAAACCCTCATGAGCCCCCAAAATTGCGGGGGCTCATGAGGTTTTATGTCTCTTGCTGCCCTGTGTTGCATGTATCCGAATTCTCGAACAGATGACGTTCGTTGGTGTCGAATTTCCTCAGGGTATTTAAGGGACACGACTTTTGTCCAATGGCAGCAAAGGCCGCGCAGCGTCGATTTGTCAGATATACGCCCACGGGCGCTTGAAATCGAGCGGGGTTTCTGGACTTCCTGAGACGAAAATGGCTCGCGTAACCCACTGTGTCCCAGGTACACAATACCCACATTCTTGAGATGTCCTCTGAGGACTGCATTACAATTCAGGAGACAGATCGACCATGATAGTTCAAGGGTGGTGCCAGAATAGCTTTGCGCCTATTGGCGCCAGGCTATTCTGGCGCCATCCTTGAACTATCATGGTCAATCCATATCTTGCTGTGGTGTGTTGGGACTGAATCAGTTAACCCCTGGGGTATTTTCGGTCGGTATATGGGGGTCTCACTTATAGATTCACCCTACATCCCCACATTCAAAAGCTCGAACCAATGACTTCTTGTCTAAGGAGCCGATCTCAAACAGCAAAAGACAACGATTTGCGGCCACTGCTTACAAGGTCTGCTGAGACTCTCAGGCACTGCAGATGTTAGATTGATTGTACATTGCTTAGCGTCCCGACAGCAACAAGGCTTTCTCAGGACGTGCCTGCACTGCTTGTGAAAAAAAATAAACAGAACATTGAATGTATGTCGCCAGCCGGTCAAATACATTAAATAAACCTAACACATGGGGCCTAAATAAAGCTAAGACCATTTAGCAACACACATCCAATATCAAGAGCTACAGGCAGTGCAGACAGTAGGGAGAGTTTTAAAAAGGCAAATACAGGTGAATGGACAAAGGGTAGACAGAAACACATGCCCCAGAATAGAGAGAAAAACCCACCCTGTGGGGCTGATCAGGGTGACCCTGGGAACTAAAAAATACCTAACCCCACCCAAGTCCCCCAGGGCAGACCCGGGTGGGGGACAGATGTTAGAGGCTGGCTAAGGGCTTGCCTACCACGACCCACTATGCAACGGGTCAATGGAGGTAACCAGTGTGACTAAGGGATTGTTCGACAAAACTAGTCTGACGGCAAGCCAAAAAGAAATCTTTCTCTCGCTTGTTCATCTGCTCGCCTCATTAAGGTGCTAGTGGATAATCAATGGAGCACAAATCACAGCTTCGATGCTGCCGCCTATGTCATTAAGGAAGAAGCGGACACCCCAATCGCCGGCAAAAAGGGTGCGCCGTGCAATAAACTTGAACGCTTGACTGACTTCTCCGAGGAAACACAAGGTTGAGACTACGCGTATGTGTCACCGCAGTCCCGAAAGTGAGACATGTGGAAACTCACAACCGAACCGTTTTGTCTCAGCAAAATCAATCTGTCGTCGGCAAGACGGCCTTGTACTTATCGTTGGCTGCGGATGAACGAGGGTGGACGGGGAACCGAACCGTGCTTTTTTTTTTTCTTAGTAAGTCAATCCTCGCCGTCGTCGTCGGCCAAAGGACCTTATACTTACCGAGGCGTTGGCTGCGGGTGAACGAGGCGAGGTTGGGGTGGGGGTGGCGGGGTGGAGAGATGCTGTGGGATGTTGGGGATTATGCGAATCTACTCCTCTTCATGACTGAGATCGATTTCAGATGTTATGAACGGCATTATTCCCGGTTAGCTCATTGGAGACGCGCCGCATATGGATACGCGGCGAATAGCCGCGTATCCGTATGCGGCACGTCTCCAATGAGTTAACCCTTTGGGTGTCGGTAACGGTTTTAGTCGCGATGATCCATGCAGTAATCATTGCGACTAAAATCGCTATCGACACCCAAAGGGTTAAAAATGCGGTTGTCTCAGGAGAGAGACAGTCGCGCGTTGGGCCTAAGCAGGGGTGCTACAAACAGTACGATAATCATACCCAGAACTACTCTTGACAATAAAAATAATAAATAAACTAAAAATACGAACAAACAAAAAATTTAAGCGCACACAAACATAATTATGTAGCTGCTGTACAGACGTATCCTTCGTGGAAATAGCAAAGCCTGCAAAATTCAACTTCTGATGTAAATCTCTAGCTAAAAAGAGCGTCAGACGTTTGACGGCGAAGAAGCCAGATTCCGAACATTTATGACAAGCATCCTTTACACCAGTAATAATTTCTTCTTCCACACGCACAGATCCACATGACTACAGATCAGACGCTTTTCATGCCATATTTAAGCCACCATCCGGCATGTCGGATCGGCATCTACGTACGTCAGATGGAGGTCTTTCATGTTTCACCCTACGGATTGGTAGGACATCAACAAGTTACTGGCGCCATGAGCAATCGTCCCAATGTTCACCTCTTCGGTAAAAACACCGCAAAACAACCGAGAACTACGCAAAGCTACAAAACAATTATCCGACAAATCATCCCCCGGGGACGGTAAGCGCATCTTACGGCTCGTTGCAAAAGCGCGTTTTTTTGTTTTTTTTCCACAGTAAATATCCCAAAAGGCATCGCTTCACAGACAACTTCATATTTTGTGACGTGCAGGGAAAGTTTGAAGCACTCCACCCGACATCCCCTCAGTCAGTCATTTCCAACTACAAGAGGCATAGATTGCCATGAGTCCCTGCAGCCGCAAGGGCTCATGAGAATACACGACTCTTGCTGGCGTATATCGAATTTTTGTACCTCTGACGGAGGGTATCAGAGGGGTTTGCAGCTGATGGCTGCTGAGAGAGTTCGTCGTTTCAAACCCGTTTTGCATGCCACAAGGGGTGGTCCTCTGGTTACGGCTTCTTGTTTATTTGCGTAGCAACGCCTGCTCAACTCCCTATGCCATTTTCAGTTGCGTATGCAGGAGCAAGAGACAGTGATAACTGAGTCTATGTAACCAGTCATTTTTGTCGGCATGAGGCACAGATTTTCGTGAGCTAACCCTTTGGCCATCGGCAGCTCTTTTTGTCGAGGTGATTCCTGCAGGAATCACCTCGACGAAAAGAGCTGCCGACAGCCAAAGCGTTATTAGTCAACGTTTAAAAAAAAAAGCCGGACGTTATTTGTTACGTTTAAGGACTCAAGACGACTGGAAACCTCTGCTCGGAGTGAAGCACGTTTTGTTCACGTGGTTTTAAACATCATGAAGTATCCATTACTTACAAAGTCCATGAATCATCATAAATGTAACATTACAGTGACATAGAAACGAAAATACATCTTGCCAGCACATGTAATGTACAAGTGTAACTTGGCGCAGCGAGTTAGTCATTATTTCTAAATAACACGTTTGTCTCTATTACGGTAACTTATATGTACACAGATGACATAATTACGTTGAACGGTTACAGATGGCCACAGAAACTGTCATAATATATTTGAATAGTCTTTGTTACGATGTGGCAGATTAATGTAATGTGTTTTAGTCAGTTTGTTTATTGACGGTTATGTTATGTTTTATGTTTGTGTTTTCAATCCGCTGCAAAGAAAGTTTCTATTATGGGACAATGAAGTGTACCGTATTCGTAATATTACTCTGACAAAAGAGATAAATACGACTGACTTAACTTTTTCATTTGCAAGCAAAACCACACAATGTTAACAAAGTAAACTGGTTTATAGATGAGATACACAAACAAGAGAAAACACCAAGAAAAGCTGCACTGGACAAAAGAACGTGAAAATAGTATTCTCTAAGCATACTTGTAAACATACTTACACAGACTTAAAGGGGAGACAAAAATGGAAGTGCAGATAATCTTATATAGTGCATCAGTAGAGACGACAACAAAGCAAGCATGAAGACATTTAATCCGCTTTCATTTTCCGTCTGTTCCCAATGAATTTCAAGAGAACGCGGGTATAATTTTATTCCGAAGGAAAGGAAGCCTCGTGTGAATAAATGTCCACAAGACCTTAAAAAACATTGTAACTCAGTTCACACAAACAAAGACATCACTAATGTTATGTATAATTTAACGCGGAATCGTTGCGACAAAAACCGCTAGCGACACGCAAAGGGTTAAAGAGTTTAATTTGGTTGCTAAACGCCCGTTATCCAAAAATAGCAAATGAGATGTTCATGGCGCACATCTGTAAATTTAGATCACCCAAGCCCGAAGCAGACAAACCTGCTAGAAACTACTTAACATGAAAATTTTAGAGATACGCATAAAAATACAAAGTTGCTTATTCACTAGAAGCAGTCTACTGCTTCGACAAACAGCAGAGTAAAAGCCCGGACAAACATGCGATATCGCGTGTTTGTCCGGGCTTTTAATTTACAGGAGGCGCTTCAGTACAGACGCGCACTTTTTGACATACGTCTGACTTACTCAAATCGCCTGTTACAATGAAAATGTGCTCCAAAAATGTACCAATACAACAAATGGAACGTAACTATTAATCCGACCAGAGACAACCATCAAAAGCTATTCTAATGATGTAATGAGATTTTAAAAAATCGAAAAACCGGGACGCTGCGCCACAGCGAGGATACCAAACACCACCCCTCCTCCCCCACCAGTTTTAGCAACTGAAATTGCTTTTGAAAGAAATCTGCGAGAAATATTGCAAAGTTCCTAGAAATTAACCCATTTAAGCCCACGGCCGCATTTCCAAACTTTTAGAGGTGTCACCTAGCAACTATGTACCAGTTGCAGGAGGTGGATAGACCATGATGATTCAAGGGTAGTGGCAGATTAGTTCTGTGCCATCAGGTGCAATGCTAATCTGGCACTACCCTTTAATTTTCATGATCGATACACCTCCTGCTGTAGTGCGGCGGGGTTAAATGGACTAAAATTTTGAAACTACTGAAGCAAACTACATCTGCCCTATGAAAGCCAAGGAAAGTACGTTCATTTCGTGAGCAGCGAGATTTTCATTAATACCACAAAAATCTTGCTTGTCACAAAAATGAACTTATCTCGTCTTTGCCTTTACAAGGCGGGCATCTGAGACATTTCAGAATACGCTGATCAGCGCAGCGAATCCAGGGAGACAACCGGTCTGACACACACTGATCACTTCCCTGGATCCACTCCGCTTGCGCAGTGGATCGAAGTAGGTAACCAGACTGAGTCAAACACAGCCGAATCAAAATCATATTCAGCAGCAGACCAGAAATGCACCACAAAAGCGACTGTATGTTCAGTTCAGCAACTGGGATTTGACGACGTATGGCACCAGACTACACAATATTAACTCCTTGACTGCTGCTGAGGATACCGTAGATACGCGTCTTTTCCAACGAGCGGCATCGTTTGTAGCAGTCAAGGGGTTAAGAAGACGCAAGATAAATATTATTGCTATTGTGCCTTTCGGATTTTTTCTTTTTATTCACCAAAATATGCAATACCCTGCAACAGTAAATGGGTCGATCTTTATAGTTCAAAACCAGTGAACTATAACCTGGCGCCTAGAAGTCACAAAGCTAATCATGCACTACCCTGAAAGCATTTTGGTCGATCAATCTCCAGAAACTGGTACGATGTCGTTGAAGAAGTCTTCCAGTTTTGAGAACTCGGTCGTAGCCACAAAAGTGTTAATCATATTATGCTTCATGAAAATTAATGTCTGACAGAACCGATTCCAAACAATGATGATTATGAATGAAGAGTAAGCACACCATAAATGCAGTGCAAGACATCCAACTAAACTACGTGGTGGTGCTTCAGAGCAACAGAAAACATAAATGACTCCAGGGGAACTGCTTAATACCATGCTGCCCAAATCAACATTAGCACAGAATCGATTTGGCAGAAAAAAAATAAACCATAATGCTTAGTGTACACGCTCTCATGACAGTTAGGACAAAAACACATCAAACACCTACTGAATCCCAGAAGTACATGCCCTAAAAAAACAAAAAAGAAATGAAAGGCAAACGTAAACATGTCATTCAACATTGCAGTGACACTCCTGAAATGCATGCCATGCATTATTGAGACAGTAGAACCTGTTTTGAGTGGCCACTCTTATGAGAGACCACCTGCCATAAGGACCCATCATTTAGGTGGCTGTACCTACCTAAATGGTTGTCTTTAACCCTTTTAGCCCCATTTCTCAAATTTTGGAGGTGTTTTGGAATTTTACAAGTTGAAGGAGATGGATTGATCATGATAATACAAGGGTATGCCAGATGCTCATCTGGCACTACCCTTGAATTATCATGATCAATCCATCTCCTGCTGCAGGGTCCCGGGGCTAAAATGGTTAACGACAAAGGCCACTGTTTGACCTTCAAGACTTCTCTTGATCAAGCACAAGTCTCTTTAGACCAATTTTTGGCTCGCAAAACAGGCTCTAACGTTTATATAAAGTAAAAAATAAAAAATAAAATAGAGGTTGAAAACCCTTTAAATTAGATACAAGGAACACGACGTTTCGGATCAAAGATCCTTCTTCAGGTGACATGGAAACAAACGTAGAACAGAAAAGAACACACGATAGAAAGTGTCATCGTCGTGTTCCTTGTATCTAATTTAAAGGGTGTTTCAACCTCCATTTTCGGTTTTCCTTTCACATGAAACCCTAGCGGCAACAGTTTTACTACGTGTTTACTCATTCTCGGGAGTGAAGGGGTAAACACAGCGGTCGAGACTGATTCCTCAGTTCGGGAGCCGCCCTCACGCTACAGCTCGGGGGAAAATAATCGACCATAATAATATAAGGGTAGTGTCTGAATCATTTGGTGTTTAAAGGCGTCAATCTATTCTGACACAACGGTTAAGTGACTATCACAGTCGATCAGTCCCCTGTTGTAGTGCGCCGGGACCAAATGGTTCTGCAAGCAGACTAGTCAGTCATTGACGCTACGAGAGGATTATTCGAACATGTAAAGTTTGTTTGATTGTTTCTTTCTTTCTTAGAGGGGGAGGGGAGAGGTGGGGGCGGGGGGGGGGGGGGGAGGGCGTGGGAGGAATATGCCCGCCCATGCATTATGCATGCATTAACCCTTACAACTACTTATTATGTATGTGTGTCTGCTCAAAAACACGAGAGGGAAACACGGAAAAAAAAGAACAAAATATAAAGAGAGAAGGTCGATGGACACACTTTTTATCAGTGCTCTGAATTATAGATCAGATGTCGTATAGTGAAATAAATTGCTGTCATTACCAAGGACTCAGGGATAACATGCATTCGATCTACACAAAGTGTCTCTAAATCTTGAAAAATTGCGTGCAAAATCTCTCTGAACAAAATTATGGTAATTGTAAAAAGTGTCTTCCATGTCTAACAAATAATCAGAATCACAGCAGCGTAAACTCCGGTTCCTTTTTATTCCATCCGTGTTGAAATTCTGGTGTTTATTCATTTTTTTCTTCATATTTCAAAACATCAGGGAGTTGTTCAAAATCAAAGATCTTACAACAAAAAAAAAAAACTGAAAGAGGCAACGATGCGCCATTTAAAATAAAAATAGAAAATAAAAAATACTCAAGATTTGTGTTCATGTATATACTGACACAATCAAAACATTAATGACGAGAAAGACCTCAGGCCTGGAGTAGCTCCATACCGGCGCAAGCCATAACTCTTAGCAAATTTACTTCGGCTTAAAGTTTCAACTTATTTCCAAAGGTCCACAGGCCGACAATGGCTGCAGTCGCCCTGCGCACGAATGTGCGCAGGCCAACTGCGGCCGACATCGACCTGAAGATTGATTGCTTAATGATTGATTTGAACATAAGTGAAGGGTTAGCATTTGTAACTGCAACATCCATGTTTTCTCAAATTTACGTTTTATTCACTTTTGTCAACCTCCCATGACCCATGACCTTTTTTAGTACAGGTAGGGAACCAAATTAGTATGCAAAAAAAGGTCTTCGCATCAGCTACCTTTCTACCAAATTTGTTTGAAAAATTTTGCAAAAGTCCTGCTAAAAACTAACATTCTACAAAAACCAGAGTTTTTCACATCATTTGCTGATCTCTTGTGACCCTTGACTTTTCCAAAAGGTCATCAAAGTTAGCATGCATAGGAAGGTCTTACCATCAGGTATCTGTTACCAGGTTTGGGATGGCAGTTGTAAATAGTATTGGAGAAAACATTTTTCGTCAGAAAATGGCTATTTGTGACCAATTTCCTGACCGCTCGTGACCCTTGACCTTTCCAAGGCGTCATCCAAATTAATATATATAAAGGTCTTTCTATCAGGTATCTCTGTACTAAGTTTGGGTTTCAAGTTGTGCATAGTATTCGAGAAAAAAACGTCTTTTGTCAAAATATGGCTATTTTTAACCTATTTTCTGTGCTCTTTTGACCCTTGACCTTTATGGTGGGTCAAACAAATTAGTAATGCAAAGAAAGGTCTTACCATAAGGTATCTTTGTACCAAGTTTGGGTTTCAAGTTGTGAATAGTATTTGAGACAACTCAAGTTTGTCAAAATATGGCCATTTTTTTTTTAAACCTATTTCCTTATCAACTGTGACCTTGACCTTTAAGGGGGTCACTCAAGTAGGTATCTTTAGAAAGGTCTTGCCAGAAAGTATCCTTGGGCCATGTTAGAAGAGTGTGGCTCGAATCGTCTCCGAGAAAATGCCAACATTAAAGTTTACCACGGACGACGGATGACGGACGACCGCATGCCCAGAACTTTTGCTTTGCACGTGAGCCAAAACCGGTTTACAGCATTCACCTTCGGAAAGAGACTGGATCAAATACTGAAATTTGGATCGAACTGGTCCTGTGGTTTGATGGATACTTAAACAAATATGCTACAGAGACCTTGAATGTATGACAATCCACGTGAATTTGGTTCACGACACTTAGTCTTGATGTGGAGGGGTATCATCATTGAAACTTAGAATGAAATCGGTCTAGCGCTTTAATTGATTAATATCGCCTGCAAAACAAGCTCTGGACAAACATGTACACACTGACACACATTCAAAGTGAATCTACTTGACACCCCCGCCCCATTCTCCCTCCCCCCCCCCTCCACCTCCCCTTTTCTGTCTTTTAACCCTTATCATTCGGAATGCACCATTTTGTGAAATACGTTTGACTAAAATAGTTCAAGGGTAGTGCCGGAATAGCTAGGCGCCAAGCTATTCTGGCACTACCCTTGAACTAAAGCCATTGGTCTATATCCATATCTGTAAGTACTGTAATGTAGCTTATTATGGCCTATGGCAGTGTACAAATTTGAAGCTTTTAGCCTCAGTATGATATGGGTTAAAGGAGGGGATAATAACAAACCGTCTAACAGGTGCTGAAACAAAACACTAAGCATTTTTTAAATTTTCTATCATGGTATGAAAGGAAGAGGTTCCCATTTTTCTGGACCAGTTTTCTGCTTTAAAAAAAAAATTGTCCAACTCTCCGCATAACAGCCAAAGTCTGAAACGGTGTGCACATCTGTCCTGTTAAGACAAATAACTTTCATTTTTTTGTGAATGGAAATACTCATTATATTACATTGAAAATCTCGCTTTCACAAAAATCATATGCATGGACTTTAAGCCTTCACAGGACAACCATGTGCCATGAATATGGACGGAAGGTACATTCGCAGCTGACTGAGATTACACAGGTGATGTCTGCAGGCAATACAGCTGAGCATTTTATAACACAATTGGTGGCCGAACAGTGGTGGTGGTCAATTAACAATATGGACAGAAGAAAGACTAGGTTATGGACATAAGGATGAGGCGGCTGTTTGAAGGGGCTAAACAAGGCTGTTGGGCTGTGATTGTGGACCTTAGGGCTTGAAGCAGTAAGTTGAAAAAACACAGACATGGGGGTATATTTGCGTGACCACTCTGAGGCAACCGCTGTATCAAGTGACCACTAGAGCAGGTTTGACTGTAAGTCACATTGAACTATACTTTACTTTTACCATTTTAAAAGTAGGTGAAAATGTTTAGGTCAGTGTGGGTTTTTTTTTTCTTGCAAAATAAGAGTGGGTGGAAATGTCTAAAAGTGTACACATGCTTTCGACCTTAAGAGCCCAGTAAGAAAAAGTCCTTCGGCCAACGCCAGCTGCCGTGGACCCGTGCACAACTGTGTGCGGGCCAACTGCGGCAGGAGATGGCCTGATGATCTTTTGCTCACAAATAGCGTAAATCTGTAAAAACGAAAATGAATACCACAATACTAATCTGTTAGTACAATTTAAGATCGACTGCTATAGAACACTGAACATAGCTATAACCTTTCAAAATTTGACAATAATTTGCAACAAAATCGGATAAAAAGGTGTGTTTTGAGAGGTTTCAAAACACAAGCCAAATCAGCATCGAACACAAAGTTTGTCCTAAACAGTAGGAAATCTCCATTAACTCCTAAACTACAAGTTTTGAACCGTAATTTGAAATTCTCATAATCTTACACCATCGATATCGGTTTTGATCTAAACTGTACTTGCAGAAGAACAGGGAATACATTTATCAAAGTTCAAAATGAATAGATTTTGTCGAAGTAATAAAGGTCTGCCACAAATCTCCATGTTCGCCACATTGTGAACGTTGATCGCTCCGCAACCACTAGGTATTTCTTCTTCAAACAAAAGTTAATGGAGAGTGTATTGCTTCTACTGTGCACCACTTCAGTTACGAATGGAGAGATGAAAAAGTTCGAAAACCTTGATGCAAAATTTTCAGCTGATCCGATTTTTAAATAACATGAATCCTGCCATCTCCTAGTCATAGTGAAACAAGACATTGTCATGTTTTACAGTGACTAAAAAAATTAATACTTTACTGAGATATACACATGGTGAAAACGTATGTCTCTACACCCGTCTGAGACCTTTACATTTCAATGACAAAGGCTCATGAAAACATTGAAAAAGAAAATGTACATGTCTAATCTGTCTCTGAATTCTAAGAAAAGAGGGGGCGAGAGACGAATGAGAACAAAATATGACAGTGGACAAAAAAAGTGTAAAAGAAATAAATTACCAAAATGCAACAATAACAAAAAAAGATACACTGTTAAGGTCATGTGTGTCATGTGTACAAAATTTAGAGATAAGCTTAAGGCTTATGTTTTTGTTTTGTTCTTTAAAGTCCGATACCATTTCCTCACTGATTAAATAGGGCTTGGAAAGTTCACCGCGTTGCTAGGAGCGTCGGCTGCCGCGCCGCCATCTTGAGAGGACACGCTCGCCTGGCGATAGACTTCAGATAGTAGCGATAACGATAGTGTAGCGATAGTGAGTGGGTGTTTGACCAGATAATGAGACCTATTTTGTCCAGATGTTACACAATAAGTAACTTGGTGTTTGACTGATATTGCTTAATTTTTTTATTAACACATATTTTGCCGAATAATTATGACTGCAAATTACTAGGCTCCTTGTTTGGCACTGACACAGCGACACATACATGGCAGCTACATGCTAATTTGTCCTGAACTTCAGGGACAGTTGGGGGAGTGGGGGTGGGGGCAGTAAACACCCCTTTTGAATGACCTTTACCCAGGTTTTATTTCTTATATTCTTGAATTCTTTTTAATACATGCGGCCCTCTTAGGCTGTTGGTGTTTCCAATTGTACGCTGATGGAGATGAAGACTGTCCCAGTAACAAGTATGATGCACATATTAGGGGGATTTAACTGTTGGACAAAAGTTAGGACTTGTGTGCGCTGTGAGTGAACTGGTGTTCAAATAAATGACATATAACTGCTGCGCTGAAGAAGGGCAGACAGAAAAACAGATTTTTGACCTGGCTCTTTGAACTGTATTTGTAGCACTGCATGACTGTCACTGAGTATGGGACACATGGTAATATGTTGATCTTTGTGTGTGTGTACTAAAATTCAAAAGTTTGATCTTAAAACGGATTTTATGAAGTCTGATTGCGTCAATATATTCAAATCAGTTGTGTTTATCTTTGTAACAGTTTATTACTAATGTTACGAAATACATGCAGGGATCACACAAAACATATAGGTGTACTTGTCTGAACACCTGTGTGTATGCCAATGCGTTCTCACTTGAGCCTCACCAGCATTATCCCTATCCCGTATATATTCTTGCCAGTTCTGTGCAAGCTCACGATGCAAATGATAGTTCGATCCTTGACATATTTGCCCAATTTGCTGACAATAGCTATTTTACTTTTAGGTTCATCCTCATTTGTTTATTTATAATCATATTTTCCCTTAGCTCTTGTATTTGATTTATGTCTCATTAAGGGGGGTCTCTTTTTAAGTGCTTTGAACCAGAGTGCTTAATGTTGGGTTACTACAGATGCGAAAAATGGCATGGTCTCTGACTGTGTTAACACCTCTACCATTATAAAATAAAGTTTCATCGATTCATTATAGAGCTATGTAAATCTATGCAAGTTTTCGTAAGGATCATATTAAATGAGTAAAAGCACAGACTCCGGGGTTGGGTGGGTGGGAATCTGTGACATGTGCATATATATATATATATATATATATATATATATATATATATATATATATATATATATATATATATATATATATATATATATATATATATATATATATATATATAATTTTTCATTCAATTCTGAGAATGGTGTGCTAATGCCATGGAATTCCAGGCTGGTAAGCTTGCATTGTGTCATCAGGACATCAGCTGTCCTTTTTGTGACTGCATCGCTCACTAGTTCTAGAAAGGAGAGGGTAGTGGGAGAGAAGAAATGACAGACCTATCATTTTAAGCCTTCTGCTGAACTCCTACTACATAAAGCAGTATGGACTACCCCCAAGCGCCCCACCATCCGCTGAAGGGGGGAGGACTGGATATTCTCCAGCAGATGGCAGGGCGCCTGGGGGTAGTCCCTACTGCTCTATGTAGTAGGTGTTCAGTGGAAGGTTCAAAAGATCTTGTGAGCGATGCAGTCATAAAAAGGGTAGCTGATGTCCTGATGACACAATGCAAGCTTACCAGCCTGGAATTACATGGCTTTAGCACAGCATTCTCAGAATTTAATTTTATATATATATATATATATATATATATATATATTATATATATATATATATATATATATATATATATATATATATATATATATATATATATATATATATATATATATATATATATAAAATGTGAAGAAAGAATCCACATTCGAATCCAAGTAGTTTAGGAGTTACACTTTTATTCTTTGCACAAATTTTTGCCATCTCAGCGAGGGCTTCTTCAGGGGAATGCCCAGGTAACAGGTAACTAGGTAACAAAACATAATTTACATGGGAGAATGTAGTGCATCAAACTAGATTCAGGTTGTACATTGCTTAACGTCCCGACAGCAACAAGATTTTCTCAGGACGTGCCTGAACTGCTTGTGAGGGAAAAAAAAACTAAACAGAATATTGAATGTATGTCGCCAGCCGGTCTAATATGCTAAATAAACCTAAGACCATTTAGCAACACACATCCAATATCAAGAGCTACAGGCAGCGCATACAGTAGGGAGAGTTTAAAAAAGAAAAATACAGGTGAATGGACCAAGGGTAGACAGAAACACATGCCCCAGAATAGAGGGGAAAACCCAGCCTGTGGTGCTGACCAGGGTGACCCTGGGAACTAAAAAGTAGTTAACCCCACCCAAGTCCCCCAGGGCAGACCTGGGTGGGGGCGTCAAAATAGATACAGAATGTACACACATGCACTTTTAAATTCTAAATTATCCTAATACTTTTACATATATAGACTAAGCTATAAAAGCACGTGCATAAGTTCGTGATATTTAGTGTGTCACTACTGATGACATGAAACTTTTATGAAACACGAGTATTGACACACAATGTGTGGAGGAAAAAATGTTGCAATGAAATATTTATAATAATAACGTCATCATCAGCATTAACACCATCATCATTAGTAGAATTTTAAAACGTGCAGTCAATAAAAATATAAGTTCAACCTCCGAATCTGGTTCACTATAGATTTCTCTCTCAACCTCAAGATACCCTATCCCTCCCTCCATTATCCCTCTACCCCCCCCCCCCCCCAAAAAAAAAAAAAAAAAAAAGACAAAAAAAAAAAAAAGACAGATTTTCTAAGTTCAACTAGTCACAAATCTCTCTCTCTCTCTCTCTCTCTCTCTCTCTCTCTCTCTCTCTCTCTCTCTCTCTCTCTCTCTCTCTCATGTAATATCCATGAACCCATGGACTCGGCTGGCCAGACGCGTGGCAGTGCTATAGTTTCTTCGCGTCGACCCGCGCGCACAATGATTGCGGGGTCACTATACATTACTTTTACTGCAGACTATAAGTACATATATATGTATAGCAGCTAGCTGTGCGCTGTTTTGGCGCAGAGAGGCCGCCATCGCATGTGTGTGTGTGTTTGTCTGTGTGCCGTGTGCTAGTGTATGTGTGTGTGTGCATGCGCGCATCCCTACGTGCTTGCGCACGCGCACGCACGCGTGTGTGTGTGCCAGTGTGTGTGTGTGTGTGTGTGTGAGACGCAGAGTACCAAGTTCATAGTGTACAGGAAAAATACTGTGAAGCCAAAAATGTACTGCAGACATTCATCATTCCTGATATTACCCTCGCTGAAGTCGGCAAATTTATTTCTAGTATGCCGAACAAAAAGTCCACCGGGATGGATGGTATCGACAACAAAATTCTGAAAATGTCACTACCATATACGGTAGAGGCACTCACTTATATCTTTAACCTCTGTATAAAACACAGCACGTTTCCAACTATTTTCAAAGGGGCCAAGGTAATTCCAATCCATAAATCCAAAGATCTTGAAGATGTCAATAACTACTGTCGTATCTCACTTTTGTCAGCCCTGTCAAAGCCCCTTGAAAAACACATACAAAAACACCTCAATTTTCTAGAAAAGGGCAATTTAATAGATATTCATCAGTCCGGCTTTAGACCGAAACACTCATGTCAGTCAGCACTGACACACATTGTAGACAGCTGGCTGGAATCAATAAATAAAAACCTGATGCCTGGAGCTGTTTTCTTAGACCTACAAAAAGCATTTGATCTTGTCGACCATGACATTCTCTTAAAGAAGCTAGCAGCATACCATTTAATGAAACCGTGATAGCATTCTTTTAGATTATACTTAAAAGACAGAAAACAAAAGGTATATACCCATGGAAAATATTCTAAACAAGGACAAGTTAACTACGGTGTCCCCCAGGGGTCGATCTTGGGACCTCTTCTATTTATAATATTCATTAATGATTTGCCTTTGCATATTACTAACACTGATGTCAAATGCAACCTGTTTGCGGGCGATACGAGCCTCCATGTTTCGGGTTAAAATAAAACAGCTGACATTGACCTTAGCTTACAAAGTAGTCTCAGCAAGGTTTCCGACTGGTGTAGAGTGAATCATGTGGTTCTTCATCCAGGAAAAACAAAGAGTATTTTAATCACTACACGACAAAAACACCAACGCCGACCACAGCCGTTACATTTACAACTGAACACTAAACCGATAGAACAAGTCACAGATCGTAAATTCTTGGGAAAACATGTTGACGAACAACTATGTTAGAAGACGCATATAAATACAGTCTGTAAAAGCATTGCTAAAAACACTTTCCTGTTGTCCCAGCTTAGACAAGTAACGGATACACATACTCGTAAACTGTTTTTTCATGCCCATATCAAGTCTCACGTTGATTATGTCTCCACAGTGTCGGACGGTTGTAGTGATGTTCACAAGAACAGGTTAAACTCTGTATATAAAAGAACTGTCAAACTGATAGATGCACGGCCCATTCCTACCACAGACAAATTTAGACATCGAAACATTCTTGGCCTGCGTCAACAACTTAGTTTTAACAAATGCATCCTCATGCACAAGATATTAAATAACATGACACCGCAGTATCTAACCACCAAATTTATGCCACAGCAAGAACGCGAACGGAGCTCAAGGAATAATACTTTACCTCTGCCTAGAATTGACCTCCTTAAAACTAGTTTATCATTTTCTGGACCGTTCTTATGGAATACTATTCCTGCACATTTGAAGACTATAGTCTAGCTTGGAATCTTTAAAACGAAACTTTTCGATTACCTGATGAGCCAAACATAACATCACTGGGCATTTTATTTAAACAAACCCCGATGGTTAATACTTTCATGTACCACATGCATTTATGTATAGTGTGTGTGTGTGTGTGTGTGTGTGTGTGTGTGTGTGTGTGTGTGTGTGTGTGTGTGTGTGTGTGTGTGTGTGTGCGTGTGCGTGGTATAAGACGAATGTTGAGTATTACATAATTTATTTTAATTTTATTATTTTGTTTCTATTTTTTTAAAATTATTGTTGCATGAAAGAATGTGTGTAAATATAATGTCTTATTATTATTATTATTTTAACCTATTTTATGTTGTAGATGTTAGCAACGGCAAGTTTGTAAAATGACGATTTGTTTCTGTCAAAACTTTTTACCGTTGATAAATAAAGTTTCATCATCATCATCATCTCTCTCTCTCTCTCTCTCTCTCTCTCTCTCTCTCTCCCTCCCTCCCTCTCATGGTCAGAGTGATTAATTAAAATTATATGTTTGCGGCTTTCCTAGTCTCAGCATGGTAGCAAGGTCTTTGCGTGAATTCAGGCCAACAAAGATAGTTCCAACATTGGCCTGCCACCACGTTTCACGAGAGATTAGTTCACTCTCGTCTTTCACTTGTTCAACAGGAAAGATTTTCAGAAACGGTACTGTCCGATCTACTGGATGGGTGGTGCTAACTACATGTTGAACAAGTGAACACTTAGAGCACTTCTTTTTGTTGATGTCACTTTTGTGATTTACCCAACGCAGCTTAAGATTAGTAGTAGACCCAATGTACATGGTGGCTGTATGACACGAGCACTGGATGACATACATAATAATAATAATTACGGTATTTGTAATGCGCCTATCTTGGGTGTGTAGGGGGCTCTGGATAGAGGTAGCACCTTTGCTGTTCGGCAGCTGCGTCCTACATAGGACGGACGGGCATCACTGGTCCTCATCCATCTCCTTAATCTCTCACGTGCTGGCTCCAAGCGCCACACCCTGGCAAACCACCTCAGCTGGTGGGCTAAACCACGTGAGGGGGTGGTGTTCACATTGCACCACTAGGCGGATGAGCTGTTTCTGACAGCCAACGGCTAGAGGACGGAGGAGATCAGGTTGGATCCAACGGCCAAATGTGGGGGAGTAAACCCTTCAAATCAGGAGTGGAGCCCCGAAGGCAGACAGCTGCCTGTATTCACGCACTGTTCTGGCAGCTCCTGCAGCCAAACTGGTGCCAAACGTACTGCTTTGCATTCCTTTGGATACATCAGCGAGGCCGAGAGGGGGATCTTGACGACTGGGCACCCCAGGATCTCCATACACTTCGCCCAGGCTTGCGCCCTGGAGAGGTCACTCCAGTGACTGACCCAGCAAGCGCATACTCTATTGTCTTCCGAGACAGGATGCCAAAACAAAAACAATCTTATAATAATTATAATTCTAAGCGCGCACTCACAACTCGCGTACGCATGCGCACGCTTTAGACAAAGACTCACGTACCACAAATAGTGAAAATACATTGCGACGGTCAGCTTGCGGTGGGGAGTGTGGTGATATAGTGCTAAAACTGTTGAAAGAGGCGAGTTTTGAGGGCAGACTGGAAGGAGGAGAGAGAGTGTTTCTGACGAAGAGAGAGTGGGAGATAGTTCCAGGTGGATGGACTGTAGACGGAGAAGGAGCGGGGGCCGAAAGTGTTGAGTTTGGTGCGAGGGATGTGGAGGCGGAGAGGGTTGGAGGCAGAGCGGAGGGAGCGGGAAGGTGTGTAGGGGTGAAGTAAGTTGGAGAGATAGGCAGGAGCACAGTTATTGAGGGATTTGTAGCAGAGAGACAGAATTTTGTATTGGATGCGCTGGGGGATGGGGAGCCAGTGAAGGAGTTTGAGCAGGGGTGTGATGTGGTCGGATTTTTCTTTCTGAGGACGAGGCGGGCAGCATTGTTCTGGACGCATTGGAGAGTGAAAGTGGTGGAGTGAGGGATTGATTGTACATTGCTTAACGTCCCGACAGCAACAAGGCTTTCTCAGGACGTGCCTGCACTGCTTGTGAAAAAAAAAAACTAAACAGAACATTGAATGTATGTC
The DNA here is from genome assembly GCA_036245525.1 of Semisulcospira habei. NCBI lineage: Eukaryota > Metazoa > Mollusca > Gastropoda > Semisulcospiridae > Semisulcospira > Semisulcospira habei. The sequence continues at coordinate 162,564,495 of BTPG01000003.1, forward strand.
GCCAGCCGGTCAAATACATTAAATAAACCTAACACATGGGGCCTAAATAAAGCCAAGACCATTTAGCAACACACATCCAATATCAAGAGCTACAGGCAGTGCAGACAGTAGGGAGAGTTTTAAAAAGGCAAATACAGGTGAATGGACAAAGGGTAGACAGAAACACATGCCCCAGAATAGAGAGAAAAACCCACCCTGTGGGGCTGACCAGGGTGACCCTGGGAACTAAAAAATACCTAACCCCACCCAAGTCCCCCAGGGCAGACCCGGGTGGGGATGGAGTGAGGGAGGCCGGAAAGGAGAGAGTTGCAGTAGTCGATGCGAGATAAGATGAGACAGACAGCATTTGGTGTTGTACACGTCATGTTTTGCCACATATGCCACCGTCGTCCATCCCACTGAGATTTAAAGTCTTGGACTATGATGGCGTGTGCACACGTATCACAACGCTTGGCCGAGCAAGGGTAAAAACCAGGCCTGGGATGAGGACCATGTTGGACAAAGCGCCTGGGGACTGTGGGTTTATACAGTTCACCTAAGTTTTTTTTTACGGCACCTGTCTGCTGAAATGATCATATTCCTGGGGAAAATATCTTCATTCTCCGGATTTGAATAGGGAATGGAGATATTATTCCGAAGAATCGCTGATTTAGACGGGAGGTGAGGATCATAAGTCGTCACCCAGGCCAGTTTTTTACCTTTCTTCTGCCGTGGTTTGTTAAGAATATCAACCCTGCTTTTGTTAGCTCCATAATTGATTTCTTTGAGGGCATAATCAAAATTCCAACCAGACATAAAGAAATATCTGGCATACTCGTTGAGTCTAATCAAAAGAGTGTCATCATCAATGCAAATCATCCGAAGACGTGTACCAACTCCTGAAATCAACCCTTTAAAAACTGCCGGAGAGTGGCAGCTCGTTAGTGACAAGTAGGAGTGGCAGTGCTTAGAAAACACGTCTGTAATGATCTGTCCGTCTTGCAGTTCTAGCCTGACATTTAGATACTCTGCAGTAACTCCATGTGAAACTGTCCAGCTGATATGTGGAGGAAGAAGAGTCTGAAGGTGTGCTTGAAACTCTTTTGCGTGGTCTTTACTGAGAAGAATTGCGAATCCATCATCTCTGAACCTGCTCCAATCAAGATCGAGGGCGATCCTGCTCATCAGCGAGAGAAGAAAGGAGAGGTACTGGCGATGAAGATACTAATGCTTTATCAAGATCACCCATAAACACATCTACATAGTCACATGCATTGCATGGTCCCATTGGTTTGTGCCTTTGTGTGGCTTGACATAACGTTTGAAAATTCTACTAATGATGGTGTTAATGCTGATGATATTATTATAAATATTTTATTGTGACATTTTTTCCTCCTCACACTGCGTGAAAATACTCATGTCATCAGTAGTGACGCACTAAATATCAGAAACTTATGCACGTACTTTTATACCTTTGTCTATATATGTATTAGGATAATTTAGAATTTGAAAGTGCATGTGTGTACATTCTGCATCTATTTTGACCACTACATTTTCACACGTAAATTGTTTTGTTACCTAGTTACCTGGGCATTCCCCTGAAGAAGCCCTCTTTGAGTGGGCGAAAATTTGTGCAAAGAATAAAAGTGTAACTCCTCCTAAACTATGTGGTGTATGTGGATTTTTTCTTCACATTTTAAGTATTTCATTGCTGCTTGGATCCATATTAATTTGGAGTGTGTGGTGCCAGCTTTCTTGGAGAGGTTTTATTTATTCATATATATATATATATATGTGTGTGTGTGTGTGTGTGTGTGTGTGTGTGTGTGTGTGTGTGTGTGTGTGTGTGTGTGTGTGTGTGTGGTCTGTCCTTCAGTTTTGAAACTCATTCACCATTGATTTTATTGTTCTGTCGCTGCTCATTAGTCCTGAAAAGTACTGTGCATATATTAAACTGATTCATGTCCATTTAGACATTTAAGGCATAATAATAATAATTTGTAGCAGAGAGACAGAATTTTGTATTGGATGCGTTGGGGGATGGGGAGCCAGTGAAGGAGTTTGAGCAGGGGTGTGATGTGGTCGGATTTTTTCTTTCTGGGGACGAAGCGGGCAGCATTGTTCTGGATGCGTTGGAGAGTGAAAGTGGTGAAGTGAGGGAGGCCGGAAAGGAGAGAGTTGCAGTAGTCGATGCGAGATAAGATGAGAGAGATTAGCAGGTGTGATCGGATTGGTGTTAGCCAGTCTCTCTACTCTCGGTGACACCCTTGCCATCAAACGCCTGCAGTGATCACTATTTCAACACGTTTTTCTTCATGTTTCTTCCTACTGGGAAACAAATAAAAACAGATTATGGTTAGTGGTTTCCTACGGTGATGGCAAGACTTGCTGTTATTGCCCACAGCACGTCAGGACTTTCCTGACATTGTGCTGACAGCGATTTCCCGATGAGCGCACGAGTCAGCATATCCTCTCAAGATGACCACCACAACTAGCAGGTGTGCATGATGACGTCAGCTTCCCGAGCCCTATTGGATTATTATTTTTTTAGGGATGATATTGTGTCTCTCTGTTTTCATTGTTTTCTGTGTTTCTTGTTTCTTTTTGGCATTGTTTTCAGTCAAAGTGTTAGGTCCTTGCAGCACAATAATGCTGACAGGCAGAGTTTGGTAGCTACACTCAGTGCATTTGCACTCAGTGCATTTGTACTTAGTGTGTACCTGTAGCTTTTGTACCCAGACTGCACAAGTATGGATCTTTTTTCACTCATTTTGTGCAAGTAGTCATGACTAATTTTAGTAAACTGTCACGGGCGTTCCCTCACATTTTGAGTACTCTACTTCTCCTGAGACTGCTATTCTTGGTACACAGAAATACTGCACTACAATATTATGGGAAGTAACTAGCTGTTATGTTAGGAGCAACTGCAACTGCAACATTTATAACAACCGAACTCGACCCTTTCAGCCACGAAAATCTTTCCAGGTGAAGGGAGACTACTATACAATAGTGCACATCGCTATTAAAAAAAAGGCTACCTCCCTTATTCGTAGTATTTCTTGACAGCTTCACCATATGAAACTAGCAAGCCTTACATAAGACACAGATATAACTAAACAACCAGAATTGGTGCACGCAACTTTGTGCGCTGGCTTTGTTGGGAAATAAGGTCCAAAATCACAAAGCCAAATATTATGCATTTCAAAAACTGAATCATAGAGTAGGAGCTGTTTTTCATGACAGAAAGACAGAAAAAGAAAATCAAGAAATAAGCACAGTGTGAAATGAGTGAAGCATACGCAAAATTTATAATTCATCTTGAAACCTCAAAGAAAAAGGTTTTAAAAAGAGAACTGCATGAGTAATCCCCTTGTGCATGCAGCCACCAGTGGTGTAATAGTACCATGCAGTAACTGCATGCACAACCCCTGTGCGCAACAGAATGTTGGACTGTACATTGGCACAGTTGTGTGTGGGCCAACGGCAGCTGCAGTCAGACCAAAGGCTTTTTGCACTTTATGAAGGAAGTTAAAATGCAAACGCAAGCATGCAAGCAGACATAAACAAAGAAACACACAACTCACCCTGTTGGAATAGGCAACTTCCATGGACTCTGTGGACAACTTGCACAGTGCATCAATAAGATGGTGGAGGGCCACATCATCCAAATACCTGTAACAATTTCATTCACACATACTGTCAATCTGCACATCTTTTCATCGTTTGTTGACTGTTTGCCTGCTTATTTCCATACGCGTTAGTTTTAGTGTTTGCTTCTCATGGGTTTAGCTTGACTTAACTTTTAATGTTTATCTTTCTTTTTTTAATTATCATCATTTCTCGAAAGTGCATGATGATACAAGTGCAAACAGCCTGGATTCTTAACTCTTCCACTGTAGCATTAACAAAAAAAAAGACATGAAATTACCTCCCCTGAAGCACAAGAGCTATAACGAGATTCACTGAATGTAATCTGCTAAGTTAAATTTATTGCTACAACTTAACATGTCAATTGAATTTCACCTGTAACTGTAATTTAAAAATGCAGTCACCATTTAAACTTCTCAAATAAATCAAAAGATCTACAACCAATCATTCTTTATCTCCCTTGATGCACAGAACTCCAGTATATACAACAAGGCGTTTGCAACAATAACAAGAAAAACGCATGCTGCCAAGATTATTATCAAAGTGCACCCCCCCCCCACCCCCCTTCCCCCCCCCAAAAAAAAAAATAAAAGTTCTCTACTCAAAAAAATTACTCTGCTCATAATGAACAAGTTTTGGTTCCCTAATGTCTATAGTTCACTATATTCCTAGAAACAATGACAGAAACTTACTGTGCGCTTTCAAACAGTCGTGAGAGCATGGCAGACAGAACAGGCAGGTCGGCCATGACGGCAGTGGTGATGACGGTGTTGGATGTCTCACTGATTTGCTGGCTAGCTTTCAGACTACCTCCACTTGAGGGCTTCAGGCCCAAAATCCACACCAAGTGCTGCAATAAAATATATCAAAATTTTATAATAAAATGAAAACACAATTTACCTGTTTTTATTTAATCACAAAATTCTGACATGTGTTCACAATAGTACAAAATCTCTCAGACTCACTACAAGATATGTAACAACCATGATATTTAAGTGGTGGTGCTAGAATAGGTATTTTGGCACCTCCTCTAGGCACTAGGCTAACTGTAGGACTTCAGAGGACAGCCGCCAAATCTGTGATATTTTCAACCTTCGGGGTCAACACTGAAACATTCAACACATCAAGGAAAAGCTAAACGTATAAAGTGAACTAGCTACCTTTAATCGTTATTACTGATTACTGGTCAGAAATTCAGATAAAAAAGGTGACTGTATGTAAAATGCAAAGAAAATCCCAACATAGAAAGAGACAGGCTTAGAAAGGACCTGCAACACAATTTCTTTTAAAATATAAAATTATAATTATGTTTAAAATACTTTTTTTCCAAAATGGACATACAAACAAGGATACAATTCTCTACATGTATTAGTCTCTTCTTTGGTGAGATATTTGACCTGAAATCTAATAGATTGTGTTTGAATTATCCTTTCCAATTGTGCTTCTTTCTTTGTTGTGATTTTCCTTGATTTTAAGCAGAATAAAAATGAAGAACAATACCTGCATAGTAGTAAGGACTAGGTGCCAGGCTGTCCCCAGAATGCTGCCATGACAGTGTGCCAAACTCAACAATGCCCGCATACACTGAATGTTCTTGGCAGTGAGCTGATAAAAAAATAAAATCAATCAATCAATCAATCAATCAATCAATCAATCAATCAATCAACCAATCAATCAATCAATCAATCAATCAACCAACCAACCAACCAACCAACCAACCAACCAACCAATCAACCAAACAACCAACCAACCAACCCTCTAGCCATTTACTGTCTAATATCACCAATGTGTGAAAAGACGTTAAATAAAATCCTGATCCTGATCCTGAAATCAATCATTAGAAACCATTTCCCTTCATTGCCAGTGGACACATGTATCTGAAATCATTTTATTTTAACGCCCCCAAAAAACATCCATCTAAAGAACATAATAAAACATGAATTTTTTCTCTAAAATGGTGGAAAAATTCTTACCGATGGCATTACTATATGGAACACACTCTATAGCCTATTGATTTCAGCCTAAGCAAAGTCATGTCCCCTGCACAGCTGGGGAGGAGACACCGGGGATCTATGCCTAGGAGCCCCTGTGGCCTCGCCTCCAATTACCACCCTATCCGGTCAGGTGTAGGGCGAAAGCCCGCTAGTTTCACACTTAGCCAAAAGCGGTAAGCGGGGCAGGAGGGAGGGTACTCCGAGTAATGCCATCGGTAAGTTTGTTTTTTTTAAATACATTTTAGAGAAAAAAGTCATTTGTTTTCTCAAAATACATTACCGATGGCATTACTATATGGAAGAATAGCAAAGAGGAGGCTGGTGCCGCCCCGTAACCCCCTGTAAATAACTCCTACCGCACGATTTCAGCTAAGACGTACCTAAGGTGGCTGCGGCGCGCGGAGGGAGCGCTGGGCCGTGGAGATGTCGCCCACCAGGGCCAGGGAGTCACGCTGGCCGGATAGGTCGCGGAGGTAGAAGCGGGTGAAGGTGGAGTCTGCACGCCAGCCTACTGCCGCCACAATGTCTTTGGCAGAGCAGTTGCGGTCAAAGGCCACGCTGGTGGCCACTGCTCGCACTTCATGCGCCCAGATATGTAACCGTCTATCCCTGTCCAGGGAGAGGTCTTGGTAGGCCGACCAAATCACCCACCGCAGCCAGGACGACACCGTCTGGACTGAGATATCCGGCCTGCCTGGTGAAAGTTGTAGGAAAAGGTAGGAGCGCCCCTGGCGGCGCGGCTTTGAGCTACGCAGGTAAATCTTCAGTGCCCAGAACGGGTCCTGTTTACGCGACGCGCGGGATTCATCTGTCCCTCTGAGCGGATGAACGGTCAGCATCTGGGGTGCAGCCGAGGGAGGCCGGTTCTTGGCCAGAAAGGACGGGTCGGTGAGCAGCTGAGTCGAGCCATCGGCTCGAAACTGCAAACATGCGGGGCGTACCGAGAGCGCATGTAGCTTGCTCACGCGGGACGCCGTGGTGAGGGCCAGGGTGAAACACGTTTTCCGGGTCAAGTCGGCGAACCGCGCCAAGGGCAGGGGCTCGAAGCGGTCCGAGTTTAGCCACATCAGTACCCAGGCGAGATCCCACCTAGGGATGAGCGAACGGGAGACTGAGCGTTGGAGTTTAAAATGAGCCAACAGGTCCAAAAGATCTTTGCAAGCACCTGGATCTGGGTGGCCCAGATGGCGGTAAGTGTCCGCAATCATGGTGCGGTAACCCATGATGGTAACAGGTGCTAAGCCTTGGTCGTCGAAGAGCCACAGGAAGAATTCCGCCAGTTGTGGGGTAGTCAGATCCGTGGGGGGGAGCCGCTGGGCGGCGCACCACGACTGGAAGACCGCCACTTGCCTTCGTAGACCTTCCTGGTAGATAGTCTGCGGGCTGCTGCAATCGCCGCCACTGCCGCACCCGAGAAACCTCTAGCAGTGAGGGCTTGCCGGACAACCTCCGAGCGTGCAGGAGGAGGCGCTCCGGGCACGGGTGGAAGAGAGCCTGACGGGGCTGCTTGAGCATTGAGGGCAGGGTGGGAAGCTCCAGGGGCGGGTCCGTCGCTAAAGCGAGTAGGTTCGTGGTCCAGCTCTTGGTCCAACTGAAGGGGGCCACCAGCAGGAGAACCGCGGAGCATCCCTGAAGTTTTCGCAGGATCTTCGGAACGAGTATGGAAGGGGGGAAGGCATACGCAATCAACCCGTCCCAAGGAATGGAGAGCGCATCCACCACCCAGGCGAGTGGGTCCGGAATGGGCAAGACAAAAGCGGTAGCTGGTTGTTCCACCTGGTGGCAAAAAGGTCGACTAGCAGCATCTCCCATCGCGAGCAGCTCAGGCGAAAGATGTCTGGGCGCAGAGACCACTCCGTGTAGAGAAGCTGGCCATGGCGGGACAGGGCGTCTGCGACCACGTTCAGGTGGCCCTGGATGTGGCGGGCTCGAAGAGCAATGCCCCGGTCCCTGCACCAGAGCAGGTAACAGGTGCACGCCCCACCCCGACTGACTTGCGTCGGTGCAGATGGACCACCAGGGTGGAGGGGAGTGAAGTGGCACGCCCGTCACCAGCCACAAGAGGTCCGACCACCTCTGGAGGTGGGGGCGGACCAGAGGAGGAACAGGAACTGAATCCGTCAGGGCGCCAGTGTAGGAGAAGGTAGAGCTGAAGCAGGCGGGCATAGAGACTGCCGAGGGGTAACAGATCCGCTGCTGTGCTGAGCAGTCCCAGGAGCTGAAGCCAGACCCTGGCCGGGAAGGAGACCCCTAACTCCATCTGACAGGCGAGCTCGGTGATCCTCTGCTGCCGCGTCGCCGGCAGGCGGACCAGGTTGAGATCGGTCAGGAATTCCATTCCCAAGTGAATGAACTGGCATGAAGGGGTGAGATCCGACTTGCCTGGATTGACTAAAAACCCGAGCCGGCGAAGGAGAAAGAGCAGCTCATCTCTGTCCTCTGCCAGAGCCGTGGCGATCTGGCTGCGCAGCAGCAGGTCGTCCAGATAATTGGAGGCTGGACTCAAGGAACGCTGTCGGAAGCTGGCCATCACTGCGTCGAGGAGCCTCATGAAAACCCAGGGGCTGATGTTGAGGCCGAAGGGGAGGGCTCGGAACTGGTATACGATCCCACCAAAGGCAAAGCGTAGATAACGGCATGATGACAGATGAAAGGGCACGTGCAGATAAGCGTCCGACAGGTCGAGGCTGATAGCGAAGTCCATCGGACGGACAGCTGCGCGAAGAATCCTGGCCGTCTCCATCCGAAAGTGAGGCGCAGAAATGTAATTGTTTAGCCCCGACAGGTCGATGACCGGAGGCCACTTGCTGCCTGGCTTGGGGACGACAAAGAGGCAGCTGTAAAAAGCCAGAGAGTCGCGTCGGGGGACTATCTCCAACATCACCTTGCTGAGCAAGGCAGCCACCTCTCTGTGAAGAGCGCCTGCCTTGACCAGGTCGTCTGGAGACTGGGTCCAAAGGGGCTACCTGCACAACGGCGGAGGGGACTGGAACGATAACTGCAGGCCTGTGGAAACGGTCAAGAGGATCCATGGGTCGTCTGGGAACAGCGAGCGCCAGGCGTCGCTGTAGAGGGCCAGCCGCCCGCCGACTGGGGACCTAACAACTGTCGGTGGGGGCAGAGGGGAGGGCAAGTCCGCGGGCCCGCCTGCGCCCCGATTACGAGTGCCACAGGGCTAGGAGGGGCGGAATGCGGGGAAGGACTGCTGAGGGCCCTGAGGGGGGCAAGCTCTACCGCGGGAGCCGCCAGCTGGACGAGAGATGGGTCTGAAAGACCGCAGGGCGCAACCAACGGCCGTGCGGGAAGCACGAAAGCGAGACGAAGAGGGGCAGCGGCTGGTCGTGACCACAGATCCTTGGACACCTCCTTGACGGACTGCCAAGTGTCCCCAAAAAGCTGCGAACCTCCGAGCGGAGCCTGACGGAGCTGTGTCTTCACGGTCTTGGGAAGATCTGAGCAGAAGCACAGGAGGGAGTCCCGACGCCAGAGGTCACAGTTGGTGGCCGCCGCCTTGGCGTTAGTGGACGAGTGGTAGATGGCCCGGTTAGCAGCCACAAGGATGGAATGGAAGTCACGGAGCGGGGACGAAGACTCCAGGTCCCAAGTGTCCTCCAAATCATGCAGCACCGCTTGTGTTGCCAGTTCCAAGAACCTGGAACAGGCCAGTGAATTCCGGACTAGTGTTGCAATCTTGTCCAGAGGGCGAGGCCAAGCATTCCGGACCGTCCTGGGGGCCCCGCCTGAGAGATGGCTGCCGAATCCTGGGTGGGAAGAGGAACGGAGAAGGCTTGGGAGTGTCCCGCATACCAACCCTGGCAAAAGCTCATGTTGATACCGGCGGGCCATCGTGCGTCCACGAAGAAGCCGTTGTCGCCGAAGCTGTCCTGGCGGAGCTGTGTAGAGAAAGCTTCCGCGAGATCCTGGAAGCCGGCTGGCTGAGGAAGCGACTTGCGACGTTTTGCAGGCCTCTGCGCATCAACCATGGTGGAAGCTTGCCTCTTCACAGGGGGTGACGGTGGTCAGAAGTCAGGCAGGAGGAAGGCAGAGATAAGACGGGATGCCTCTTCAAGGAAAAGGACGGTCTGGGAGTCCAGCGTAGGTCCGTCAGCCAGGGAAGCAGAGGAAAGCGACGAAGCAGCCGAGCGGGGGACGGAGGAGCTGTAGGGAGAGTCCCGAAGGAAAATAGCCGAAGCGGAGTCCCCTGGATGCAAGCTGAGGGTGTCCAGATCGAGGTCCATAGAATGCCTGTCGTGTGAAGCCAAAAGGAGGGGCGAGTGACTCCGCGAGCGTGAGTGCGCCAATGGCGACGGGCCGCGATGTAAGCGAGGGACAGGCGGAGCCACACGCGAAGCCTGCAAGGAAGGGCGTCATGGGGAACGAGGGACCACGGTAGAACGACGGCCGGAGGCCAAGACGGGCTCCGGAAGCCCCCTACTAGCCGCATGGTGAGAGGAAGGGAGGCTGCCTGTGTTGTCTACGACGGGTGGTCAGAGAGGGGATCGCGGGCGCCAGGGACCGCGCTCCGACCGAACGAAGGGAGGCAGAAGGGGAGGGGTGGGGGGGGGGGAGCTTAGGAGCTACCCACCGGATCCGATCCTGCAAGTCAACTCTAAGTCTCACCGGGCCTGCCCGGAAAAATCGGAGCAGGGGGGGGGGGGGGGGGGGGGGAGGGAGGCGTAAAAGTGCCTCGCCAGGACTGCTCGGAAGCAACGAAGCGGGGAGGGACCATAGAAGAAGCACGTGGGCCATGCTCAGACGAATCAGAGCGTGGGGGGAGCATGACTAAGTCTTGCCTGGCCCGCCTGGAAGAATTGGAGCGGAGGGGGGGGGGGGGGGGGTGGGGACGAAAAATAGAGGCTCGCCAGGCCCACTCAGAAGAAACGCAGCGAGGGGAGCAATACAGGGGCTCACGGGCCACGCTCGGACGACTCAGAGCATGGGGAGTACTTGTTCAAGTCGTGCCGGGCCCACCTGGAAAAATTGGAGCGGGGGGGGGGGGGGGGGGGCGGTGGGGGGGGGGGGGAGGGACATAAGTGTGGCTTACCGGGCCTGCTCAGACGGATTGGAATGGGGGGGCAGCACGTCTATCACTCTCAGGTCACGCTCGCACGAGTCAGAGCGTGAGGGGGAGCAAACTTTCTTTCTACCCCTTTCTCTCTATTTTTTTCTCCTCTCTTCTTTCATTTGAGCAAGTCGTGCCGGGCCCGCTCAGACGAATCGGAGTGGGGGGGGGGGGGGGGGAACGTATGCGCGGTTTGCCGAGCCCGCTCGGACAATTCGAAGCGGGGGGGGGGGGGGGGGGGGGGGGGGGTGGGTGCAATACCATGGCGCTCGGCCACGCTCGAAAGAAACGGAGCATGGGGGGCGCGTCTCTAAATCTTGCCTGCCCTGCTCGGAAGACTCAGAGCGGGGAGGGAGCTTCTGCACAGTTAGGGTGTAAGAAACGGACTTATCTGTCATCCGACGGCCCGAACGACAGAGTGAAGCGGGACCTCCCAAGCCGATGGAGCGACGACATCCGGCGGAAGTCGGGGGAGCCTGCTGGGGCTGGGAAGGACCGTCGCGTCGGTAGAAATCCCAAAGCTGGGACCAAAGGTCCTCTCTCCAATTGGCACACACCTCACAGGTCCAGTCGGAAGAGCAGCCCGAGCACAGGAGGCAGGTGTCGTGAGAGTCCGAGGGCCACTGGAAATCCCCGCAATGAAGGCAGGTCCTCAAACACGAAGTCCGCTGCACACAGCCCGCAGGGAAGAGTTTACTGAAGGGCCGTAGAACTCACCCCAAACAGCATACACGATAATGAAGAAGAGTTCCGAAAGTCACAAGCCGACTACACGAGGTCGCAGCCAACGTAAGAGTTCACAGAATAATTCAAACACCAGACCGAAGCACTGGTTGGAACAAAGCCCACATGCAGGATTCCACTGAAGGCATAGAACTCACAACGAAAATGAAGAAGAGTTCCGTACTAGTCAAAACTGACTCCACGAGGCAAAAGCCAACGTAAAAGTTCACAGTATAATCTAAGCACAAGTCAGACGAAACCGGTCGTAAACAAGAGTAAGGCCAAAATACGACCGCCCACGGTCGAGCTAAGAGTGAAACTGGCGGGCTTTCGCTCTACAGCTGACCGGATAGGCTGATAAGGGGAGGTCACCCGGGGCTCTGAGGCATGGATCCCCAGTGTCTCCTCTCCAGTTGAGCAGGGGACACAACTTTGCTTAGGCTGAAAACAATAGGTTATAGAGTGTGTTCCATATAGTAATGCCATCGGTAATGTAGTTTGAGAAAACAAATAGACAGCAAGAAGAATAAATCCTCATGAGCCCCTGTGCTTGCGGAGGTTCATGAGGTTCTTTGCCTCTTGCAAAATAATGTGCGGTCTCTTGGCAGTTTGTTGTGTTCAAAGTTCACTGTATTTACCATAACAGGTCCTTGGTGGGCCCCTGCAGGCAGTGAGGCTGTGGGAAGTGCAGTCCCCACAGCAACCACCTGACTCCTCTCCACAGACTCGGTGGCATACTGCAAGTCCTGACTGGGTGTGCGATTCAGCCCTACAAACCAGAACACCATTCAAGATTCTGGAGGGAAACAATTAACTAACCCCCTTGTAATGCAACCACCAGCACTGATCACAGAGGGGGTTATACACTTTAAATTTTAAATAAAACAATTTCATCCATTTTCCCATCAAGCAAAGTTTAATGAATCTGAAATATTTTTCTCCTCTTAAGTTAACCCATTTAACCCCTAACATTTGGAATACATCAGTGGGTGAAATAAGTTTGACTAAAATAGTTCAAGGGTAGAGCCAGAATAGCTTGGCGCCTCTAGGCACCAAGCTATTCTGGCACTATCCTTGAACTAAAGCCATTGGTCTATATCCTTATCTGTAAGTACTATAATGTAGCTTGCATATGGCAGTGTACAAATTTGAAGCTTTTAGCCTCAGTATGATATGGGTTAACTCCAAGGCCACATTTCCAGGATCAGATGTCACCAAACGACTATGTATCAGTTACAGGAGATGGATCAACCTTGATTCTTCATGGACAATGCCAGATTAGCTTGACACCTGAGGCATCAAGATAATCTGGCACTACCCATGAATTATCATGGTCGATCCATCTCCTGCTGCTATGTGTCAGGGCTAAATAAGTTAATGGCAGGGTGAAAGTTTGCACATAAACTAGGATGCCCAAATACCTAATGGGTTTTAAACATGAACTATAATATTTTTTATCAGCCATGATGCACAATAGTTCAAGGGTGGCGCCAGAGTAGCTTGATGCTTAAAGGAACCTCTGAACTTCCACGGTCGAACCAAAACTTGCTATATAGTGTGTCATGCTATCATGCCATCCCCCCCCCACCCCCACCCCCCCCCCCACCCCCAACCTCCTAAACTGTCATTGTCAACCCATCACTAATTTGTAAGCGTGTCAGAGCTTGACAGGATTAAACTTTTGTCGCAGTTACCCTTAGGGTTCTGTGCATTGTGAGTGTTCAGTATGGTCAGTGTGTAGTGAGGTGGTAGGGAGGCTTTGCATAGTGCGGTGATGAAGGCATCACGAGGAGTTGTCATGCCCAGGTGTCCACACAGGTTTGCGTAAGACTCCTGCGACTTCAGCACTGCCTCCGTCGCACTCTCATCAGTGCTGATTGACAAATGAAAACACAAATGAACCACACAAAGCAAAGCACAAACCATTCAAAAACAAGATGAGGATGTCATCCCATCCCAAAGTCTACCATATTGTTTGGAGCTCAGATGCATTTATCTTTTAGGAACATTCAGAGTTGTTTATATTTTTAGGGTTATTATGCTGATCCATTTCCCAATGCTCTAAGCCAACCTCTGATCAATACACACGTCGGCACACACAAATAAGATGGACACACAGCGCTTCCCGCTAATAGTACACTTTGTGGGCTCTTGTAGCAACAGAGGAATCCATCTCCTTCTACTCTAACCCACACACTGATCCACACACACTGGCACACAGAAATAAAGACGGACACACGGCGATTCCTGCCATTCATGAGCTCCGTGGTCTGGCGTAGCATACAGCTATTCTGAAGAAGAAATAGCACGAGCAGCAAAATGACGTCACTTCAAGCTTCACATCATGGCATCATTAGTCCCACGTACACCATGTTTATAATGACTCCTCGATGTTATACATCACTCATCGCAGTACTAACAGTTGACATATTAGAGGATCAACTTTGCAATTTTCTTGCTGATTTTCCCACCTATGGCTTACAGGTCACAATTTTGACCTAATCCTACCCCAGGGCCAGGACAAACAGCAGGCTTATGCAAACACTATTTATGAAAAATCATGCATTAATGAGATAGTTTTTTTCGTAAAAGAAAAATTAAAGTTATGTTAGCTGTTTTGCAAAGGACTCTGAAAAAGTGGCGCAGAAAATTGTCTGATTTTCACACCTAGGGCATACAGGTCACAATTGACCTAATTGTACCCGACAGCCGAGACAAACTGAATGTTTGTTTTTTTAAAAAGCGATTCAATTGTTTTAACATTAACCCATATAATTTGTGAAATTAATCCCCAAAACGTGAAAATATAACCTTTAACAAAATATTTAATTATCACTCAAAATGTTCTAGAGGTACAATGCTGGTTAACGAACTCATTCAGTATCTCCCTTTTATCTAGCAATATGCAAAATATCTAGTAAAAATAAGAAAATTATGGACTCCAGTGTGGATCAACCGGTTTTTGTGAAACTGCCATTTTCTCGCCAATGAGCATCTAAATCAAAAAATCGAAAAAATGGTCTCAAGATAATTCTTTTAGGGGCAATATCCTAAAATTTCAAGCTTGTCCATCCTCAAACGCGGGCTGTAGTCGCTGTCACACACACACGCATGCACGCACCGCGTGCGCGGCGCTTTGGCACCCGAAAGACGTTCTCTACTAAGGTTTGCGTAGCTAGACGTGATGTCAGTTTCATCTTGTTCTTTCTTTGCCAGAATTTCTGCCCCGCCAAACATCATGTGCATGCTCTAGAATGTGCTCTGACCTGACCCATTTCAAAGTCTACCGTATTTTCGAATACAAACAAATTTCTAATCAAAAGCGGCTAAATCTTTACCTCGCATCCAGCAGCAGAGAAAGGGCCGCAAGCATTCCACACCAAGAGGAGTTAATCAGCTCCTCGTGCAAGGTTTTTTGATCTGCAAACATAATGATCTACAGTTAAATGTGTTTTTATACAACCCCAACCCCAACTTCCCCCAACTCCCATACACCTCACTGACCAAGACAGGGTGTGGGGGTGGGGGATATGCTCCGTTCATGCAGAGTAAGTGTGCTAGTCTATGATTTTCGACAGATTGCAAGCATCAAGACAAAATCTTAACCCATTTAACCCCACATCCGCATTTCCCAAATTTTGGAGGTGTCATCTAACAAGTAACACTTCATAAATGAAATCAAATAAAACCATGCAGGAGATGGATCAACCCAAAATAATTCAAGGGTAGTGCCAGATTAAGTTGGCGCCTTCAGGCGCCAAGCGAATCTGGCACTACCCTTGAGTTATCATGGTCCCCCATGTTCTGATGTACAGTGTCAGGGCTAAATGGGTTAATCACAGATCTTGACATTTTAACGTTTCACTCTTTTCATATATACTATGCCTGATCAGCACATGGAACAGTTGCATCACCAACAAACCTGCTTTTTCTTCTTCTGTAGTCTCCTTGGTCTCTGGCTGAGGAGTAGGAGTTGCAGCGGCCTTGGCCTGACCTTTGCCCCGACCTCTGCCTTGACCTTTGTCCTCTTTCTCCCCTAACACCAGGATTCGCACGCTTGTTACCATCTCCAGCAGGCTGTGGAACGCAAGCGACACACCATAGCCATCCGGAATCATTGGAGGATCGATTTTATCCAGCAGTTCCAGGCTGCAAATAGTAATCAGCAAAAGTTTTCCAATGCTGTTGCATTCACAATGTAAGTGGAATGGTGGGGGCGAGCAGATCTCCACTATAAACATCTAGTATGGATAATAAGGAAGTCTTACAGCTTCCTTCCTTTCTCAAAATCTCACATGCAAAGAAACAGCCATCACCATCAGCACACAAAATAGCAGTCAAGATTTTCGGTCCTTACACACTGCAAAAAAAGACTGACAGATCGTGATAGCTAGTCCAAGGATGGTGCGAGAATAGTCTGGTGAGCCTAGGCACCAAAATATTCTGACACCACCCTTGAATTATCACGGTTGATCTGTCCCTTGAACTGTAATGTACGTAATCATCAGAGGACAACTCCCAAATGTGGGAATTTCAACCTTGACTATGGTAGGTACGTGTATAGATTAACCCTTTGGCTGTCGGTAGAGCTTTTAGTCGAGGTGATTCCTGTAGGAATCACCTCGACTAAAAGCGCTACTGACAGCCAAAGGGCTAAGAGTTGTTTCTGAATAGCCTGGTGCTTTTTCAGATGCTGAGCTATGCCGTCTAGCTATCTCACCTGATCCATCACCGACAGAAAGCTCTGGAAGAAAGGTATTTTCTATTTACTAAATGAATAGAAATGGGGAATTTTATCTCGATCAAATGACAGAAGTGGGTTATTTTCTTCAACGGATGGAGGTCAGATATTTTCTACTTACTAAATGGATCGAGTCTGGCCTTGAGGTATGGTGATGATGAGAGGGATCCATACACCACGGTATATGAAGGCCGGCTGAGGGCTGACCCCACCCCCTACTGGCAGGCCACCCACAAGTGCTGGGGGCGTGCCCTGCGTATCCGGCATCTTGGAGCCTGCATTTGCACAATGGATATGAGATTTTGATATGCCAGTACAATGAGCAGCACATACATACGCAAAATACCTCACGAACGTCCATATACTTCTGCAAATACACACACACACATAATCTGACACCCATACGCCCCCCACCCTCCACCACCAATCCCAATGCCATTATCAGCCTTCTAATTTTAGTTTCAATTGTAATTCCACATGCAAATACCTATCATTGTCTGATCAGTACTGATGATCTTTTATGACAACAAGCCAATTTTAGTAGGTCATGCGTAAAAGACTTAGGCTCATTAAACACATCCATCAAAATCATCCACCAACTTCATGAATACAGTAATTACTATTTTACCCCAGCGAGTAAAAGTACTGGGGCCGACATCAGCTGCAGGTGGCCTGCACACAATGGACCTTTTGCACATGAGCCAACTGTTGCTCACTGGGACAGCAAGTAGCACCTTAACCTATTTAGCCCAGATGCACTAGATGAGGAGATTGATCGACCATGGTACTCCAAGAGTAATGCCAGATTAGCTTGGCACTTGATAACGCCAAGCTAATCTGGCACTACCCTTGACTTATCATGGTCGATCCATCCGGTATGTAACTGGTATGTAATCGTTATTTGATACCTCACAAATCTGGCCATGGTGTTAAATGGGTTAATGTTCTCAATTATAAGTTAATGCTAACCTGACTGGGCAGCAGGACCACCAGGTTGGTTCATAAACTGGGACTGTATGAAGGCTCCGAGTGCATTGACAATGTCGCGGAAAATCTTCGTTGAGTGCTGCTTCATGTCGTAACTCTCACAGAAACTCCTGTAACAGAAGCAATGCAAAAAATTGCTGCTGACCTTCTGTGACCTTTGAAAACAATCACATTATACAATTCAACAAAATCTATAATTAATAACACAGTGTACAATTTTCCTTCTTGGGTTTGAAACAAGTTGGTAAATGCTCTGAGCAGGAGCCAGAGGCACCAGTTAACTCATGCAAGACGAGCTGCATCAGGCATTCCTGGCATGCAACTGCATATCCAAATGCAGTACACGTCTCTAGAATGTGTAAGCCATCACTTCCACTGAGCTTTCAAGGTCAATCAATCACCAGAATGTGATAAGCAGCTACTTGAGGACGCCTATTGAATATTATTGCGAGACTTGTAAAATGTATTTTTCTCTAAAATGTATTTTTTCGAAAATACTTACCGATGGCATTACTATATGGAAGGTACACTTAGCTTACCGATTTCAGCCTAAGAATCCGTTGTGCATACATACACAACCAGGGAGGCGACTCTAGGGAGTCGTTACCATTAAACCCTGAGTAGCCTCCCTTCCCTCCCTATCCAGTCATGTGTGCAGTGGTGCCACGCCAGTCGAACGCTATAGCGCTCCAGCAGCAAGCGGGGTAGGCTGGTGGGCCATTCGGGTAATGCCATCGGTAAGTATTTTTCGAAAAAATACATTTGTTTCCTCAAAACACATTACCGATGGCATTACTATAGGGAAGAATAGCGAAGAGGTGGGTGCCGACCCCAAAAAAACCGCCACCGCAAAACTTAGCGCAGCCCGTGAGGGGCAACCTCCCAACAATTTCAGCTAAGCGTGACCTACGGCGCCCTAGGCGCCGGGAGGGAGTGTTGCGCCACAGCAAAGTCTCCCACCAGGGCCACGTTCCCCCGCTGGCCTGAGAGGTCCCTGAGGCAGAGGCAGGCAAAGGAGGAATCTGCCCACCACCCGACAGCTGCCACAATGTCTCTCAGGGTGCAGTTGTGGACAAACGTGACACATGTGGAGACAGCTCGGATGTCGCGAGTCCAGATATGCAGCCTCTGAGCCCCCTCCGGGGCGAGGCTCCCGTAAGCAGACAGGATGAGCCAGCGCGGCCCCGAGGAGATCCTCCACGCAGAGATAGGGTCCCCGCCAGGGGATAACGGCAGGTAGAGGCGGGTCTGGCCATGCCGGAAGGCTTTGTCCTGCGCAGGTAGACACACAGCACCCGGACCGGGTCCTGATGGCGGGAGTCCTGGGTCCGGTCACGTCCCCCGAGTGGGCGCAGGATAACCACTGGGGCCCTGGCCAAGGGGAGCCGCTTCTCGGCAAAGATTGATTGATTGTACATTGCTTAACGTCCCGACAGCAACAAGGCTTTCTCAGGACGTGCCTGCACTGCTTTTAAAAAAAACAAACCTAAACAGAACATTGAATGTATGTCGCCGGCCGGTCAAATACGTTAAATAAACCTAACACATGGGGCCTAAATAAAGCTAAGACCATTTAGCTTCTCCGCAAAGAAGGCGGGGCTCGTCAAGAGATGCACAGAGCCATCCGACCTGTGCTGTAGACAGGCTGGGTCTACTGAGAGCGCGTATAGCTCGCAGACTCTGGACACTGTAGCAAGCGCCAGCAGGAAGCAGGTCTTCCTGGTTACGTCCGCCAGGCTGGCCAAGGGCAGAGGCTCGAACCTGCTCGAATTCAGCCAGGCAAGGGCTCAGGGGAGGACCCAGTGAGGGATCAGTGAGTGCGGGAATGGTCGCCGGCGCTCCTAACGGCGCATCAAGTCTGAAAGGGCCGGGCACGCCCCCAGGTCCGCGCGGCCCAAAGGTGACACGCCTCCATCACCATGGAAGGCATCCCCGGATGATGATAGGGGCCAGGTTCCTCTCCTGAAATAGCCACAGGAAGAACTCGGCTAGGGGGGGGCGACGTCAGACGTGGGGGAGAGGTGCTTCGACTCACACTGTCATGACACGGGTTTTTTTCGTATATTTTTGTAGGGAAGTAAGTTTAGAGGGGTGACAGGATTTAGATAGCCACCGGACGTACGGGTAGTTTAGATGGGGTATTTGGCCTGTACATGAGTATTTGCTGCTATGCGAGAATTTTGGGGGACGGCGTGACGCACGTGATCGCCCGGTCTGCGCGATCGGGTGATTGTTTCACGTGAATTTTCATCACGTGATTTACTGAGCGTTTTTTTTTTTTGCTAACCTAACATTATGCAAATTGTTAGACAGTCGCTTTTCCAACTGCGAATGAGTCGTTTTTCCAGCAGTCTCCAAGGGTGATCTTTCAGGCCTGGTTCGCCTTTTGCTGAAGGCCTCAAACAGCTGTGTCATTCGTTTGTGTCAAGGGACCAAAATTATGTTCAGAATTAAGTGGAAGGTTAAGAAGTAAGTGCAGCTAAAGTTACTAGCGAAATCATTGAATGAGAGAAATTTATATCGCAGACTGCGAGTAAGTCATGGGGAGTGGAGATGGCCGGGGAGTGATCGTGCCTGCATGAATGCCTTCTAACCTATTTAGCGGGAAAAGTTGGTCAGTACTTTCGACTCAGTGATGAGAGGAAGTGTGTACGTGCCGAAATGAGAGTACCTAGACTAATTAGTGGGGAAAAGTGGGTCAGTAGTGACTTTTCTACTGAGAAGATGAAGTGTGTACGTGCGGAAGTGAAGGGACCTCACCTATTTAGCGGTGGAAAAGGGGTCAGTATGGTTCCCGGCTGATTAATATACTCAGTAGAGTCTGAGAAAATTCCAGCATTTTGGAAAGAAATAGTCCGTTCACAAAATAATTATATTAATGTTAGGTTGAATTGGATGCATGGATCGGATGTGCAATGCATGTTTAGTATATGTTATATAGTTATTGAAGTTAGTTGATGTAGAGATGTGAATGAATATTCATGACATCGCGTAAGAATACAGAACGAGGAAGGGAGAGAGACTTGTGTATATATACGGAGCGGAGCATGGGGAGAGAGAAGAGAAGACTAAAAGGGTGCTGAGCGAGACAAAAAAGACCGTGAGGTCGGAGAGAAGATGGAAAGTGGTGTTGACTTGCGGTGTGGTCGAGAATAACCGGTCATTAGAGAGTGAACGGAAGATGATTAGTTACACCCAAGAGAAAGAGATGGAAACCGGGTGGACTATAATAATGTAACCAAAGCAGAAAGTTCAGACAAAGTCAGTGCTGTCAACAGATGTCTTAACTGGCATATCCCATGCTAAAATCTTCAAAAACACATACCCGAGTCCTGCTAAAACTGGTTTGGTAGACCAAGTGAAAACAGTAATCCATTCAGACCTCGCTGATATGAAGTATGCGAATGTCATCAATACAGTCAATGTTTTTAACAATATCACAATTTTAGTACAGTTTAATAGCAATACACAAAGCAGAGGTTTGCTGTTTGCTGTTCAGAGATTCAGTTCTGGCTTTTATCACATTAAAATGGCTTAAAATAAGTGTGTCTACAGGGTCACTATGATGCGGCTGTGTCTAAACTTGATAGGCCTTCTACCACAAAGTCTACACAAAGAATTCAGGCTTTCTACCATAAAGTCTACACAAAACATTCATGGCCTCCAAATGTCAGTCTTGGAAATGAATGTTAATTCTAGATGGCTTTAACATGCTACACCTTACATCAGATAAGGGCACACACAGTGATACATCGGACGGGCCTGGGCCAGGCGGGGGCGGGGGCGGGTCATGGGCGAGAGCGGCCAAAGGCCGGGGCTCGGCGGGGGGCAGATGGCCTCAAGTGGTAAAAGGGCGAGCGCCGGGTCTGGAGGACCACAGGGCGCTACCCACAGCCTTGCGGACTGCCTGAAAGCAGGTGGGAGCAGTGCGACTGGGCCAGAGATCCTTGTTGGCGTCCTTCTTCGCCTACCAAGTAGGGCCGAAAAGGAGCTCTCCGCCGAGCGGTGCCTGTTTTACTGCCTCTTCAACTCGGTCGGCAGGTTGCAGGCGCTCAGTACAACATCTTGACGCAACAGGTCACAATTCGCGGCAGCAGCCATGGCGTTGACGGAGGTGTAGTACGCCGCGCGGTTGCCAGAGACCGCGAGAGCCAGGATATCCGCCAAGATCGGAGACATCGAAGGGTGCCAAGCCTCCTCGACGCATTGAACAATAGCATGCATCACAGGTAAAAGAACCCCGACGAGGCGAGGGCATTACGAACGAGGCTGGCCGTCTTGTCCAGGCCAGGGACGACAACACTCAGGCGAGAGGTACCTGCTAACAACAGTGCTGGAGAATCCACCGCCGGGAAGGGGCAGGAGAAGACTTGCGAGTGACCAGCGTACCAATGCTGACGGAAGGCGATATGTAAGGCTATAGGCCACCTGGCATCGGAGAATAATCTCACATCGCCAAAGGAGCCTTGCCGCAGATGATCGGAAAACGCGTCGCGCAGGCCACGGAATCCTGGAGGCTGGGGAAGCGACTTAAACCTCTTGGTCAGCCGATCGGCATCCACAGAGGCGGACGCTTTCCTCTTGAGCGGAGGGGAAGGCGAACAGTCCTCCCGGGGAAGACAGGCAGAGATGAGGCGGGCTGCCTCGTCCAAGGACCGGAGTGTCTCCATCCTATGGCTCAGAGTAGTCTGCTGCAACACAGGGTCATCCAGAGAGCGCGAGCGCCTGGACGCTTCTGAGTCGTCATCACGGAGCAACGCCGAAACAGAATCTTCCGGGGCCAAGCTAAGGGCGTCCTCATCTTCCGGTCTCGCAGGAGAGCAGCAAGGAATCCGCTCCTCTCGTTGTTTGTGAGCAGAAGTCTCGCTAGCTGTGTCCCATTGAGTCGCCGTATCGCGCTGGGAGGGGGCCTTGTCACCTGTGAGCAGTGCCGCGAGGCGTGAGCCGAGGCAGAGTCCCGTGAAGATGTCTGCGACGAAACAGTACTGCGACACGAAGACCGGCGGTCACGCGAAGAGCGGCTGCATCGGGGAGAGCACGGTAGCCTGGAGTGGAAGAACTGCCGGGAGTGGTGTCAAGTTGGGGAAGACGAACGGCTATGCCGGCGGGCAAGGCGCGCCGCGGCGAACGAGGAAAGGGTCCAGGCTTCGAGCGAGGCAGCGAGGAACGACGAACGACAGAAGCAGCGTCAACCTTGGAAGAAGGCCTAGGGTGTCGGTGGGCATCCAAGTCCCGGGCAGCTGTACGCGGGTGTGGAGGCCTGTTCCTCGAGCGTGAACATGTTCGGAGCACGGATGTCCCCCCGGACCTTCTTTCCCACTGCATTCTGTCCGATCGGGAAGTTCGTTTGTACGAGCGATGTTGCTGTGGGCCCGTTTCGTCTCTATCTTTATCTGACGAGCGGGGATGCACTGGTCTAGCAATCTCGTCCAGCCGAGGGCACTTGTCTTTGTCACTGACCTCCGGGCGGGACGCTGTACGTCTGTGCTGGACTTGTCCCAAGGGCTTGGCCGTGTGGCGGGTCACACAAGCACGTTGTTGGCCAAGCTCTGTGTTCTCTTTACTCAGTGAGCTGGCGAACAAACCGGCTGATGTCCTAAGTCTAGAGCCGCCCCTGCAGTCCGAGTCTCCACATCCAAAAGGTTCCGAGCTGTCACATCCACGGAGGTGGTCGGGGCGGTGGCAGGCTCCTTTTCTCGGGCTGGTGTCGGCCGTTCACAGAGATAGAACCCCCAGAGATGAGACCACTGCTCTTCCAGCCAGGGGTCGCAGACAACACACGGGTGAGTGGATGCACAGCTGGAACAGGGCAGGCATACGGCATGCACGTCACTCGGTCCCCACATCGCATGCAGGTGCGGACTTGCAAACTGCAAAACATGATCAACAGTGAGAGGCGAGCGAGCGTGGCTCCGCGAGGCCACGCAACGAGTGTACGCGCGCGAAGGCAAAATCGAACACAGTGCCAATCCACGGCCAGTGCCGACACCCGGCGCTCCTCCCTTTTCCCCTGAGCGCCGGTCACAGGCAATAACCGAGGTTTTACCTTGCCATGGTACACACTGTACACAGCCGAGGCACAGTAGAGTAGGTTCACAACCGTTCACAGCTATCTAAGAAAACAGACTGGCGGGAATCCCTTGGGCACATGACCGGATGGGGTACGGACGGGAGACTACTCGGGTACTAGGTTACGGCGCCCCTAGGTTGCCTCCCCTGTCCTGTAGGTACACAACCAGATTTTGGCTGAAATTGTCACTAGCTAAGAGACATTCCTGTTAGTAATGTCATCGGTAATGTATTTTGAGGAAACAAAGCTTCTGTCAGGTCCCGAAACCGGGGGGGTTGAGGGAGGGACTTAAACTCCTTGGTCATGCGCAGCGCATCAACAAGAGCCGAGGCCATCCCCCATCATTGGCGGGGACGGAGGGCAGACGTCCGGAGGCAGGAAACGAGCAATCAGGCGAGACGTTTGGTCAAGGGCTCGAGTCGTCTCCGAGCCAGCGAGGGGACAAGCGCCAGCCCGAGGAGGGAGGGTCTGGTGAGAAGAGAGCCGACGCTGCGTCCTCCGGGTGGAGACTAAGCGCGTCATCGGGGTCCTCCTGGGAGGGCCGCAGCAGCGGGGAACGCAGGGGGGTGCCGGAGGGCATCCAATCGCGGCTACAGAGGCACACAAGGCGGGGAAGGACGACGCTAGGGGAATCATGCCGGCCATAGCGGCACCCTGAAGGGTGCTGGTCCCGGGAATCCAACCTGTGCTGAAGACAGACCGGGTCCCGCAGGTCTCTGGAAACTGACCTGTGCTGTAGACAGGCTGGATCCCGCTGGTCTCTGGCATCCGATCTGTGCTGTAGACAGGCCGGGTGCGGCTGGTTTCGGGAATACGCCCTGCGCTGTAGACAGGCGGGGTCCCACTGGTCTCTGGCATCCGATCTGTGCTGTAGACAGGCTGGCTGCGGCTGGTCTCGGGAATCCGCCCTGTGCTGTGCTGAGGAAATACCACCGCCGGTCAGAAGAACTTGGTCGTCCGAGGCACGCCCCGAGACCTTACCTGGCCACGTCCAGAGCGACGGAAGGCAAACAAGGAGAGACACCAACCAAGGGACCCACAGGTAATCCAAGGGAACCACAGGTAGTCCAAAGGGAGGCACAACACACCACGTAATCCAAAGGTATCCACAGGTATCCCAAAGGGCATCCAAGGGTAACCAAAGGCTGAGCACATGTGCGAAACACCTTACCACAACGAAGCTAAGCGTTCGACTGGTGTGGCACCACTGCACGTGACCGGATAGGGAGGGAAGAGAGGCAACTCAGGGTTTCTTGGTAACGACTCCCTAGAGTCGCCTCCCTGGTTGTGTATGTATACACAACAGATTCTTAGGTTGAAATTGGTAAGTTAAGTGTACCTTCTATATAGTAATGCCATCGATAATGTATTTTGAGGAAACAAAGTTAGCTACCACTTATGGAGTGCTATGCTTTAACCCTCTTGTGCATTCAGCCACTGCTAAACAGTACCAGTGGCTACACATGTGCAAAGGGGTTCAATTTTTACTACCCTATGTGGAGTGCTGAGCTCAACCCTAAGCCTCAACAGTACCGGTCGCTACATGCACAACAGGGCTACAAAAATCTGACACCCTGGGTTAATTTACCCACTTTATAAGTTCTGGCTGGACAGAGAGTTTGTGGAGGACCTCCAGCGCCAGACACCTCTGCCACATGGGTTTCTCTGGTTCCAGAAACTTCACCAGTAGCGACAGGAATATCTCACACTCAGTCACCTGCACACAGAATGTATGGCAAATTAAAAAAATTGTTTTTCACTTTTCATGGGACCTCCATATGCACAGCCAGTGTTTTTTTTAAAAATAAATTAAAATATGAGCGCTGCAACTGCGGAGGCTTGCAAGGATCTATGCCTCTTGTTGTAACGATTTGTATCCACGTTCATTGGATGGCCGAGACTTTTGGTCAGTGAATGAACACAGATTTCATTTAACAAAATATGAATTTTTCAATTAAAATGCATTTTTTTGAAAAATACTTACCGATGGTATTACTCGAAGGTCCCTCCCTCCGGCCCCGCTTGCCGCAGTTCGCTAAGAACTAAACTGGGGTATGCTGGGTAACCTTGTACCGGATGTGAGTAAGGGGAGGCTATTCGGGTTTGGCATGGTCTATGGCGCCCCACTCCTGCCAACACCCCCTTATACGGACACAACCAAAATTTGGCTAAAATTAGGCCAGCTAAGAGCCATTTCCTAAGTGTAATACCATCGGTAAGTATTTTTCAAAAAAATGCATTTTAATTGAAAAATTCATTTGTTTTCTCAAAACACATTACCGATGGTATTACACTTAGGAAGAATCACAAAGAGGAGGTGGGTGCCGCTATAGCGCCCCTACTGCCAACCACATTGCCCACAAACTCGCCCTCCTGCAGCACACTCCCGATAATTTTAGCTAAGATACCTGCGGCGCCTAGGGCGCCGGGAGGGAGTGTTGCGCTGCTGCGGTGTCTCCCACCAGCGAGAGGTTCTGGCGCTGGGAAGAGAGGTCCCTCAGGTAGAAGCGGGCGAAAGTGGACTCCGCTCGCCATCTCATAGCCGCCACAAGTCTTTGACTGCACCGGTGCTGTCGCATCGGGACTTGCGGGCATGGCTCTGACCTCGTGCGCCTTGATGTGCAACATGTGGCATCAACAGGTCAACGTCCTGGAAGGCCGGGCGGATAACTCCCCGGAACCAGGAGGAGCAGGTCTGGGCTGAGAATCACGTCTACCTGTGGACAGAGGGAGAAAACAGGTGTGTGCATCCCCTGCGCCAGCTTGGTCCGGCGCAGGTACACACGGAAGGCGCTCACCGGTTGCTATTGTCCGGTCTACTGAGTGGAATCGGACACTCGTACGGCGGACAGTCATCGACTGTAGGACAGCCAAGGTGATCACGATTTGGCCCTGAATGCTGGTACCGTTAGTAGTTGCACGGCGCCTTCCGTCCGTAACTGCCAGCAATCTGTGTGTGTGTGACAACAGCGCGTACGTATACTGACCCTGGAAGAGGTTAGGCTGTCACCGGATTCTGAAGTCTGTTCTCCCGGGTGGCGTCCAACACGCGCAGGGCGAAACAACTGTCGCCGTCACGTAGGCCGCGTCTCGTCCAGGCAGATGTGTGAGGTAGCTGTAGCATGAACCGGTCGACTGGCACTGCCAGCCACCCGGGTGTGGGGACAGCGTGCGTAGTACTGAGCCTGGAGGTTGAGTCAAGGACTGCCCTGCAGTTCTCTTCCTTGAAACATCCGTCCGGCGCGTCATGCGCCGGGTTCCAACGGACGAGGTTGAGATCCCGTAAGCCCCCAAGGTAGATCTTGGTCCCTGCGCAGCACAGCTGGGCATTCCCAAGCGAAGGGAGCCTCCGAAGGCGAGGTTTGCAGCTACCCGGGTCTGATGAGCGAAATCGCCTGTAGGAGTCGGTGACCATGGTTAAAAAGTCCCGAACGGCGAAAAGGGGGGCCGTCCTTAGGAGATGAAACCCCGAGGAAGGACTCTGCCAGCTGGGGCTTCGTCAAGATCGGAAGGAAGAAGGCTATCGTCATTCCCGTCACACAGCGCTCGTCGTCTACCCTCGCAACTCGAGTGGTTGAGGGTCTGCGGGTTGTCACGGTAGCACCCACGGCCGCAGGAGGAAGCCTCTGTGGTAGGGGGCTTGCTGCCCAATCTCCGGGTGCGCACCTAAATCCACCAACTTGCAACAAGTAATGGCGGACAACCAAGCGTATAACCCGGCCTTTAAACTCGATGGCGAGCAGTGAAGTTGGAAGATCTGGCCACAGCGACGCCACCCCGTGCGGCAGGCCTCCAGCGCACTAGCCTCTCCCAATTACGCCCTCCTTCTCCAAGCAGAGGAGGTGTCAGGTTGAACGGTGATCCCCTAGTAAGTCATCCGTCCTAAGAGAGCTGAAGAAGGTACTGAGAGTCCCTCCTACACTGCCCTGCTCCCGTCTACTGGGAGTCCCACTCGAACAGGACGACCACGCGCTCCATCCTCGACGGAATCCCGGCGAAGAAAACACGTAGTACCTGTCCCGTAGCGTCGGCCCTCTAGTCGACGGCGAAGTGGGCATGATCCCAGCCTACCGCCCGGCTTGCCAACTGGTTACGACTTCGAAAACTCGAGTTGTCCCAGGTCCCGGAGACGCACCGCTGCTCTCAGGTCTTGTCTGGCATCTGCCGAGATGACAAGTCACTTGTGTCGAGTCGAAGGACGAAGATCGTGCTCCAATCTACCGTCTAGTGTAAGAGCTGCGTTGACCATACTGCCACAGGCCCGAGCGCCACGACCTCTCAGGAACTAAGTCCTGCCAAGTTGTCCCGTCTAACTCCCTGTACTTGCGACCCCGGCCGCAGGATCCACAGCGCCGAATGGGTAACTACCTAAGGCGCTACCGAGGATGTCCATCCGCTCCGGTCCGGCGCTGCAGCCTGCCAGAACTCCAAGTCGCCGCCACCCAGGGAAGCGAACGCTTCCGCTAGGTCCCGAAGCTGTCGTCTAAGGAGGCGACAAGAGTGCCCGGTCACCGCTGACTACAGCCAGGCCCAAGCGAAGAGTAGCACCCCGTCGGGGAAATGATGCGACTAGCTGCAAGTCATCTCAGGCGGAGCTAAATCTGAACTGTGTGCATACCCCCGATGAAGACGGCGTCCGCCGTGAAGTCTGTCGGACCAGTCCTCCACCCGCGCTGACCTCTATCCCTCGCTCGCCTGGAGTATGCTGTCACTGACGTTCACAGGAGTGTGCCGTTGGCGTCACGTCGCCGCCTCCGTCTCTCGGATGTAAGTCGCCCAATCCGGTGCATCGGACGAACCGCGCCTCCGCGGAAGAGTGGTCCCTGCCAATCCTGTCTGACGGTCCACAGAGTTTTAAGAAGACTGCTACATCCGGCGGTGCCCGCAGCGTGAATCAGCTGAGCGACAGTCCTTGTAAGCCTCCTTGTCGGTCTGCCCAGGGGGCCAAGAAGTTCTCCACAGCGCGGTGCCCTGCGTGGCCGACTCTCCACTCAGTCGCGCGTAATCATTTAGGACGGACGCAGCAACCGTTGGCAGCGGAAGAAGTAGGATCAAGCTGAAGCCACCAGCACCTCCCCCGGCGCCCTGAAGCGGAGACAGAAGCCGACCAGAAGGGGCAGGGACTTGAAATGCTTGGACGCGATGAGGGGACCTGCTAAGTCCCAGGCCCGAGTAGACTCTCCTGTAAATCTCCGCAGTAGACGGCGAACGCAAGACCTCTCGGAACTGCGAGCGTAGCGACGTAGAGAAGCTAACCTCGTCCAGCCACGGCGAATGACGTCCTCTGGCGTCCCGCGGGAACCGTATGTCCCGCCCGCAGGAGAAGGGATGTCCAACCCCACCGAAGTCCGGGGAACTCCGGCCGGCGGCGATCCAACGAAGGCGGACCCCGCACTTGGAAGGAACAACGTAGTCTCAGGGGGCCGCTCCCCCGAACGGTGGCGAAAACTCGGAGCGCCCGTCTTTCCCTTGCGTAGCGAGCCATGGAACTGGGCCGGCGTCTCCTGTTCCTCTCGTACCCCTGGCTTCTGTGAGGTGAGCCCCTGCTTCCGAAGGGGAACTGAAGATCATGAGCGAATGCCGGAACCCGGATCCCATCGCGAGGTCGTCTCTTCTGCACTGCATCTAGAGCGGCTCTCGTCTGCATGGTCGGGGCGAGGCGTGGCCCAACATCACTGAGCCGGGATCTTGCAGTGCGAAGTGCAGTGGTCCTGTAGCCCTTGCGGTCGCCACAAGCCATAGAAAACTGGTGAGCAGCCCGGGCGAGGGCGCCCAACCTAATAATAACAAAAATTAAATTAATCAATGCTTAATGCATGAGCACTATTTGATTGTAATAGCCCTTAAGGGATAATCAAGTTATTGAGTTAGATTAAAATATGAGAGACAGAATACCCCTCTGTTTTCTCATCTCTATTGCCCAAAGCAAAGAAATCGGTTTAGAGGTTCCAGGAATCTAACCTTGTAAGGACAAGAGGTGTCGCGTCCCAGCGGCCTGGCGAACCGCTGAACCGCTGGGAAAGCAACCTTTTAACCCCTGTGTCGCGCACCACGATAAACGTACATACTCATACGTGTTCGCTACCGCGCCCACATGCTCTCACAGACACTAGTCACTGTCCTGAGCCTGAGAAGCCGAGCCGTCGCTTCGGCATGTCCTTTTATGAATTGTCGTCTGGCCCGGGACTGGAAGCATCGTAGGTTCGGTAGCCGACGCCAGCCCTCCGCAGTCAGCGACTACAAGCTTACTGGGCCGGGGCGCCTAGGTCACTGCCGTTGACATGGGCCCCCCCTTGTTGCTCTGTCCACCTGCTGCTTGTCCACTCTGGCCTGCGGAAGGACAGTGGAGCGGGTCACTCTTGAGGCCGGGTCCCGGGCCGGTGGAAGAATCATTGGTTTAGCCATTCAAGTAGAGGTTGTCAGCTACCTCTCTTGCTGACCAGAGCCCAGAACAAGGTATCTTGTGCTTTACTGGTCCGGGACCACCTTGGGTCCCACCTTAATACTCTTGGGCGTCTCTGTCCGGCGATCTCTGACAGACGACATACGCTCTCTGTGGGACAGCAAGGCACTGCTTGTGATTGGGGTCACCTTTGTTACTCTTGGGCGTCTCTGTCAGGCGAGCTCTGATAGACGCCGACCGCTCTCTGAGTGACAACTTGCCGACCTGTTTACCCCCTGGGTGCAGTCAGTGTACTTTCAACTGACTAAATGTGTACTTTGGACTCACATGTGTATTATTCACAAGCCAGTGAGTTGTCAGTTTCTCCAAAATGTGTATTTGTGTATAACGTACATGTATGTGTACCCCAAGCAAAATAGTGTACTTCAATACGCCGAATGTGTATGGTAAACAGGTCTGGGCAACCACGCCACTAAGGTAGCAACGCAATTTAGTAATATTTAGGTAAATACCCTTTGTCAATAGACAAACAGAGAATCAGCCACTACTTATTCGTTTCGTATGAGGGATGTGGTAACCAGGCCACTGCTTCCGTGTCCACGATCTCCGATAGGCGTCGCACGCTCTCTGTGGGACAGCAAGGCCACTGCTTGTGCCCTGGGTCCCACCTTGTGGCTGTCAGGCGTCTCTGCCCGGTATCTGATAGGCGTGGTACGCTCTCTGTGGGGAAACAAAGCCACTGCTCTGACTTGGGTCCCAGCTTGTCCCTGCCAGGTGTCACTGCCCGGCGATCTCATAGGCGTGGTACGCTCACTGTGGGACCACGAAGTCCCTGCTTCGGACTTGGGTTTCGCCTTGTTACACTCTGATATCAGTGTCCGGCGATCTCTGATAGGCGTCGTACGCTCTCTGCGGGACAACGAAGTCCCTGCCTCTGACTTGGGACCCACCTTGTTCATCTCGGACATCAATGCCCGGCGATCTCTGATAGGCGACGTACGCTCTCTGCGGGACAACGAAGTCCCTGCTGCTGACTTGGGTCGCACCTTGTAATCTCGGACATCAATGCCCGGCGATCTCGGATAGGCGTCGTACGCTCTCTGCGGGACAACGAAGTCCCTATCTCTGTGCGGGACAACGAAGTCCCTGTTCCTGACTTGAGGCATCGTACGCTCTCTGCGGGACAACGAAGTCCCTATCTCTGTGCGGGACAACGAAGTCCCTGTTCCTGCCTTGAGGCGTCGTACGCTCTCTGCGGGACAACGAAGTCCCTATCTCTGTGCGGGACAACGAAGTCCCTGTTTCTGACTTGAGGCGTCGTACGTTCTCTGCGGGACAACGAAGTCCCTATCTCTGTGCGGGACAACGAAGTCCCTGTTCCTGACTTGGGTCCCTCCTTGTTAATCTTGGCCATCTCTGTCGGCCGACCTCTGATAGAGTAGGACGCAAACGGAGGTAAGCCCCCCAGCTTTAACCATCTCTCTTCCAGTCATGAGGCGGACACCTCACCAGTGCGGGTCGACTCGCATCCTGCTCAGGGAAGGCCCTCCGCATGCTCGTCCGAGGGGCCCTGAAAGTCGCCACACATCGTGCAGATACGAACCTAGTTACTGCAACAAGAGGGTACAAGATGAAAGAGCGAGCGTGGCCTCTAAGGTCACGCAATAACAACGCGCGCGCGCTGGCGAATCGGACATAATTGAATATGTAGTCGAATCAAACGAGTGTACAGCGCGTGCCGACGCTCGGCGCTCCTTCCCACCCAAGGGCGCCGGTCGAGGGCATTCACCGAGATATTACCTGGCCATGGCGGAAAAAAGGAGCAAACCCACGTATCACCATATCGTAACAGCCCGCCACACAGCACGACCGGGTCGGAGCGCAGGCCGAAGCAGCGTCCGGAAGCCGCAAGTCACAGTCTCCATGGCACAAGCCGTAGGCCCGTAGAACACACAGGTCGACGAGGCGGCACAGCGTGAGCACTACTACCCCCAGTCACGCCACCATCTCCACAGTTCAAGTTCCAACGAACTAACAGTCAAGGTCGAAAACGACCGGCCAAGAACCAAAGCGGAGCTCGAACAGACACAACCTACTTCTGCCAGCTAAGAACTAAAACTGGGGTATGCTGGGTAACCTTGTACCGGATGTGAGTAAGGGGAGGCTATTCGGGTTTGGCATGGTCTATGGCGCCCCACTCCTGCCAACACCCCCTTATACGGACACAACCAAAATTTGGCTAAAATTAGGCCAGCTAAGAGCCATTTCCTAAGTGTAATACCATCGGTAATGTGTTTTGAGAAAACAAATGTGTCCAGTGTTGTTAATATGTGTCCAGTGGCAGGGAAGGGGGTAAAACAAAAAGCTCACCAATAAAGAGTAGTAGTTCTTGATGAGGATGCCAACAATGCGCAGCAGACGCATGACAATCGGGAAAAAAGGTTTCTCCACTGGTGCTGGAGAGGGAGGGGGAGGCAGCCCCTGCCTGTACTTGAGACTGGGTGAGAACAGCTTGATAACCAGCGGACACACTTTTTCCTTTAGCATGAAGCTAAACTCAGGGTGCTGGAAAAATGTGGGGGGAAATAAAAAAACTGTGGCTTTCATCCAGTGAGAACTCCTATAAAACGGCTGACATATATGCAAGATATGAAACTCCTTGGATGAAACCCAGAACGCATGCATACACTGATATGTTCACCATAAAACAAACTCCTTCGGCTGCTGGTCGCGCTTTTTGTCAAGGTGATTCATGCAGGAATCACCTTGAAAAAATGTGCAATCAACAGTCTGCGGGTTAATGCTTTACCTCTATTAACTCTGGTAATGTGACAAAGCCTTACTGACAATATAACATTTTCAAAAATCTGCAACATCACATGTGTGCCTTTGTATATGCTGGTTCCCTTAAACTCGCTCAGGGCACCCCACATCAATAGCTGCGGAAGTGTCATATAGCGTTGCCACCGGCAATGCTATACGACACTCCCCCATCTATTGATGTAGGGTGCCCTGAATGAGTTAATAAAGTCTGTGTACATGCATGTATCAAAGCATGTCTTCATACATGTACCACTCACAGTGTAGAAGATGGAGGGATAAGAAGTGAGAACTGCCTCCAACAGCTCCAAGCCAAATGTACGAGTCATCTCTGTCATGCCTGTCAACCAGTATGGCTGGTCTGCATTTACAAGCTGACACAGATCCTTGAAAAAAGTAAAATTTCATGTATTTAACCCTTTGGCAGTCAGTAGCACATTTTATCGCTGTGATTCCTGTAGGAATCACCTTGACAAAATGCACTACTGAGACCTCACCTTAATAGACCAAAATCAAATATGGCCATCACGCCCCTGATCTTGGAGGTAATGACTTGATTCATGTTCATGACACACCTAAAGACTAAAAATTGTCAACTAAAGTTGAGACAGATCCGTCCAATAGTTTTAGAAATACTGAGTGGACAAGAATACATGATGTGCAGACTTACATTGCTGTTATGGCCTTGACCTTCAAGGTGTATATAGTAATGTAATTTTTTTAACACCAGTGCTTTCAAAGATCTCATATAAGCACACCAAAACCAAATGTGGCTCCGCCACAACTTTAGACTGTAGTTACTTGTGTCTTGTTCATGACACACCCTTTCACTAAGGCTGTGTGAGATGGCTTTAGTCACCTGCTCAGCATTAAACCCCAATAACTAACCGTTCACTAAGGATTATCAAAAGCTTAAGGTTGAGCTATGTATCAGTCTGACAGTTTCAGAGATATTTCCTAGACAAAGAACCGTGATATACACTCAGACAGACTGACACACAGACAAGACATGGTAAATCCACTGTACCACAGAAATTAGAAGGAAAAAAATGTGTTGCAAGACAGACCTGAAAAAGAAGGTACGCATCCCCAGCACAAGGCCTGAGTGATTTGGGTGGTGTCTTGCTGCACGCCTTCAGCTCTTCAACATTCAGGGGCACTGGCGGCTCTGTTGTAAATGAGAAAGCTATTTAACCCATTTAACCCCAACACCCTATAAGAGGAGGTGGATCGACCATAATTAAAGGGTAGTGCCAGATTAGCTTGGCAACATCAGGCATCAAGCTAATCTGACTCTACCCTTGAATTATCATGCATGATCCACCTCCTGCAACTTACACATTCGCAAAATGACATCCTCAAAATTTCAGAAATGCAACCTTGGGGCTAATGGTTTAAATGGTTTAAGTACATCAAAATGTATTTTTCTCTAAAATGTATTTTTTCGAAATATACTTACCGATGGCATTACTATTAGGAAGGTACACTTAGCTTACCGATTTCAGCCTCCAAGCCCTGTGTGTTGCTACAAAAACAGGGACGTAACTCTAGCAAGCAGTTACCAAGAAACCCTGAGTAGCCTCCCCTCCTCCTCACGTGAGCTGTCTAGTCACACCAGTTCTATCTTAGCGTACTGGCGGCAAGCGGGATAGGCGGGAGGGACAATTGAGTAATGCTATCGGTAAGTTGTTTTTTTTTTAAATACATTTTAGAAAAAAATACATTTATTTCTTCAAAAACATTACCGATGGCATTACTATTAGGAAGAATTGCAAAGAGGAGGAGGGTGCCGCCCACTACGTCCTACCCCTGCGTCAACGCTTAGCAAGGCCCCCTTTAGGTGCACACTCCCGACGATTTCAGCTAAGCGTTACCTATGGCGCTGCCAGCGCCGGGAGGGAGTGTTGCTCCGCAACAATGTCCCCACTAGGGCCAGGTTCTGTCGCTGGCCTGAGAGGTCTCATAGGTAGAAGTGGGTGAAGGTTGATTCTGCCCGCCAGCCCACAGCCGCCACAATGTCCCACACGGCGCAGTTGCAGTCGAATGTGACGCTCGTGGCAACTGCTCTAACCTCGTGTGCCCTGATCCGCAGCCTCTTTGCTCCCTCTGGTGAGAGGTCTTCGTATGCAGATCGTAAGACTCCATGCAGCCAAGCGGAGATAGTCTGGGATGATATATCGTTCCTGCCCGATGCCAGGGGCAGGAAGAGGCGTGAACATCCTCTCCTGAGGGGCTTTGACCGGCGGAGATAGATCTTCAACGCCCTGACTGGGTCCTGCTTTCGTGAGTCCCGGGAGTGATCATGGCCCCGCAGTGGCCAAAGCGTTACCGTCTGAGGCACGGATGAGGGGGGTCTATTCTTGCCCAAAAACGTCGGGCTGGTGAGGGGCTGAACCGAGCCATCGGCCCTGAGCTGCAGACAGGGCGGGTGCACTGAGAGTGCGTGTAGCTCGCTCACTCTTGATGCTGTGGCGAGGGCCAGCAGGAAGCACGTCTTCCTGGTCAGGTCGGCAAACGGTGCCAAGGGCAGAGTTTCAAAGCGGTCTGAGTGCCGCCAACTTCTCGACTCGGGCCTGGGGCAGTCTCACCATGTTGAGGTCGGTCCGGAACTTCATGCCCAGGTGGGTAAACCTGCAGGAGGGCATGAGATCCGACTTCCCCATTTTGACCAGGAAACCGAGCTGCTGAAGCAGGGAGAGCAACGCGTCCCTGTCGGCCGACAGGCAGGCCTCGTCCTGGTTCCTGAGGAGCAAATTGTCGAGGTAGTTGGAGGTAGGACTCGTAGATGACCGCCGGGCCCATACCACCACCACGTCCATAATCCTGGTGAAGACTTAGGGACTGAGGTTGAGACTAAAGGGCAGGGCTCGGAAATGGTACACCACCCCCTGGAAGGCGAAGCGTAGGTAACGGCGAGCTGAGGGGTGCATGGGCACATGTAGGTAAGCGTCGGACAGGTCGAGGCTGACGGCAAAATCCATGGGGCTCTGGCTGTTTCCATCTGGAAAGTCTGGGCAACAATGAACTTGTTCAGAGCCGAGAGGTCGATAACGGGATGCCACTTCCGCCCGGCTTTGGTACAACAAAGAGGTGGCTGTAGAAAGCCGGAGTGTTGTGCCACGAGACCACCTACGTGGCCGCCTTCCACCTCTCCTTGCAATGCTTGTGCCTTGACTTGATCGCCTGGTACCCATGTCCATAGCGGGGAGCGCCGCAGAGGCGGAGGAAACCAAAAGGTGAGTTGAAGACCCTCTGAGATGGTTGCGAGGATCCAAGGGTCATCCGTCGCTGTGCAGGGACAGCCTCCCGCTGACTGGAGACCCTGCAGAAATCGGCGAGAGCAAGCTTGGAGGGTTGATTGATTGATTGTACATTGCTTAACGACCTGACAGCAACAAGGCTTTCTCAGGACGTGCCTGCACTGCTTGTGAAAAAAAGAAGAAACAGAATATTGAATGTATGTCGCCAGCCGGTCCAATACGTTAAATAAACCTACTCCATGGGGCCTAAATAAAGCTAAGACCATTTAGCAACACACATCCAATATCAAGAGCTACAGGCAGTGCAGACAGTTGGGAGAGTTTTAAAAGACAAATATAGGTGAATGGACCTCGGGTAGACAGAAACACATGCCCCAGAATAGAGGGAAAAACCCACCCTGTGGGGCTGACCAGGGTGACCCTGGGAACTAAAAAGTAGTTAACCCCACCCAAGTCCCCCAGGGCAGACCCGGGTGGGGGGCAAGCTTGGAGGGGAGTCAATGGTCCCTCCCGTGCCCGGGCCACCAGCCTCTACTAGGCCAGGAAGGAGCTGGGGCCGGGAAGGCGCTGGAGCGGTCGGGCTGGGGGGGGGAGATGAGCAAGTCCAAGGGTGCCTCCAGTGACCGGGCGGGAAACGGGTCTGACAGACCGCAGGGTGCGACCCATGACCTTGTGGGCAGTCTGAAAGTGAGCGAAGGTCGGTCTAGCGGCGCTGGGCCAGATGTCCACGTTTGCCTCCTTGACCATCTGCCAGGAGGGGCCAAACAGCAGGGATCCACCGAGGGGGGCCTGGCGGAGCTGTGACCTAACCGTCGAGGGCATCCCCAAACAAGCATCCAGGACTGCATCCAACCTGAACAAGTCGCAGTTGGCTGCGGCAGCTATGGCACTGACAGATGCATGATAAGCTGCTTGGTTCACCACCACCACCAGGGAAAGTATCTCGCGTAGCGGAGCTTTAGACTCCTGGTCCCAGTTGTCTTCCAGAGCTCTGACGATAGACTGCGATGCGAGGTCGAGTAAACCCGAGCAGGACAGAGAGTTGTGAATCAGGTTAGCCGTCTTCTCGAAACCGTGTGGCACCTGGGACAGAGCGGTCCTGCAACCTCCAGCCTGTACTTCCACTGCGACATCCAACGATGGTAGGGGGCACGAAAATGCCTGGGAGTGTCCCGCATACCAGCTCTGGTGAAACCTGATGTCAATCCCCTCTGGCCACCTGGCATCGATGAAGAAGATGGGGTCCTTAGTGTTCCCAAGTAGCAGCTGCACCGAGAAGGCGTCCGCGAGGTCCCGAAACCCGGGTGGTTGAGGCAGGGACTTCAGTCTCTTGGGC
Organism: Semisulcospira habei; assembly: GCA_036245525.1. Lineage (NCBI taxonomy): Eukaryota > Metazoa > Mollusca > Gastropoda > Semisulcospiridae > Semisulcospira > Semisulcospira habei. The sequence continues at coordinate 162,601,518 of BTPG01000003.1, forward strand.
TGTAGGGTGGCATCCACTGAAGCCAAAGTCTTCCTCTTGAGCGGTAGAGCAGGAGGTGGGCACACCTCTGGTGGCAAAAACACAAAATCAGCTGCATGGGGTCCTCCAACGACCGCCTCCTCCGTACTCGGCGCGACGCCGGACAATGATCTAGACTGGCTGCGCAGAGAGTCCGTGGGGGGAGGGGGGGGGGGAACTCAGAGACGAAGAACGATGATCCCCTTGACACAGGGCTGAGGTGGAATCCTCTGGGTGTAGGTTGAGGGCCTCATTCTCGACAACCACCGTCAAGCGCCGGGGAGGGGTAGTACACCTAACATCTGAGAGGGAAAAACTGTCACGCGGCGCCCGCCAGCCCGCAACACAGGAGAGGGTCATAGGGTCTAGAACTAGAGAGGGTCGAGGGGAACTACGCCGCTGTACAGGGGCGCTGTCCTGGCCCCGAGACCACCGACGGTCCCGACTCCCATCGAAAGAAGAATAAAGCGGACTCACCTCGAGCTGACTCCCGAGCACAGTGTGGCACCGGGGAAAGGACCTCCCTCGTAGGTCGGCGGGAAGAAGAGATTGATAACTAGAGAATCCAAAGAAATTAAAAGCGATTACACTGCATTGCCAGTTAAATTTTGGGGGTTTTGGCAATAAAAAACCATTGTCCTCATCACCGCCATGTTATGACCAAATCACCCTATTAATTTTTTTAAATCACGTCCATGACCAGTGCGGCGTAATCGTTTTTATTTATTTTGGATTCTCTAGTTATCATTCTCTCTCATCATTGTCACTGCCAACACCTAAACATCCTTAAATGTAAACTGTTGATTAAAAAATAAAACGACAATGACCATGACCATTGCAACATTATTACAACGTAAGGTAATCATGGAGATTGATTTTCACCCTCCACTCGTCCTACTGCATGCAAACAGGCAATTATTGATTTTAACCGCCGGTATCTGGCTACCTCGTACTGAGTACATAAACAACATGGGGGGGTTTACAAGAGGCTAAGATCCTCAGGAGTCCGGAGCCAGGATTCTCATGAGCTGCCACAGGGCCAGATTCTCAAGAGCCCCAGGCCTGGCTTTTGTTTTACAAAGTTTCAGTCAACTGTATTTTTTGGACTCTCATTGCGAGTATACTGGCGAGGCTTTACACAGCCTGTGCTATTGGCTTTGCACCTGAATAATTGTTTTATAACACACTCAGCACCCTGGCCAAATAGGAGCCAAGTGGAACTTCATATAATACTTACAGGTTGCAATGTCATACGCGGCATGTGCGGCAATGCCATACACGGCATGTGCGGCAACGCGTGTGGCAATGTGTGCGGTGGCATGTGTGGCAACATGTGCGGCAATGTCATAAGCGGCATACACCATACGCGGCATACACCATAGACCCAAAAGATGTAGTCAACCCTCCTCCACTCCTCGCACACACACACACACACACACACAGCCTACACAACTTACCCGCATGACAGAGCTGACGTCATAACATCACAACCGGTAAAAAACACTTTGCATAAATTATAATATCTCAACCGACAACCAAACCCCCCATCTGGTAAAATTAATACTAACTGGCAATGATCAGTCCTATCCGGCCACGCCTGAGGCTGAAAAGCGATCTCCGTCTTTTCAAAATGTTATGCATATTTTTATGAGAAAAACAACCTGGCGAGTCTATTTTAGCTCCCACACAAAGTGTCGTCGAGCAGATTTTGCATCTCTGCACTGAAGATTGTGTGGCATGTTATTGATTTTCAGTTAATAGGCACCAGAGTGTTCCAGGTATGCTTGCTTTAACCCAGAGGCCCTCCGGTGGGACACTGTAATTGCCACACAGTATTTGCTGTGCTATGGGTACACAAATAGACAGGCGTGAGTGGTGTTTTATCTCTGTGTGTGTTAGACTGCCAGGGTTTTGTCTGCTGTTCTTAAACTCTTTCTATAAGCGTTACAGTTCACTGTGCCAGTCGAGAAAATGTGATTAAGCAAGATGACATGTGTAAAATGTGTTTCGCTAGCAAATATTAAAATAAGGATTTATCTAAAACAGTCCTTACCCAAAGGTAAGTGAAATTTTGTTTCACTTTTTATTTTTTATTATAAAATGGATCAAGACGAATTAATATTACTGAGTGATATCAACGCTGTTGAAAATAAACAGGTAGACTCGAAAAAGGAACGTCTTTTGTCTGTAGTTGTTTCAGGCAAATCAAAAGCTTATCTCGGAAAACAGTATACAACAGAAGATATAGAATCCCTTAGTGGAGAATAGTTAATCAGACTACACGCAAAGTACGACAATCACATCGCTTCACTAATGACTCATCATCTGAGTCGGTCTTCAGTATCTTTATATACAAAAGCTGTTAGTCACTTCCTGCCCATTGTTGATACTGACAGATTAAGTATTGATTTGGGTTCAAATCCTATAGTTTCCAGTGCAATAGGCAAATTAGCATGCGTCATGTTTTACAAGTTTGGCAGTTACCTTGCACATGTGGTAACTTTGCTTGTTACTGGGAGTCATATTGATTTTTCTAAATTAAATTTTACTGCAGTAGAAAATGGACTGAACGGACCAAATGGACGAACCACAGACGACCCCACAGATGAACCCCGACCCTGTCTCGACGCAGATTCAAATGGTGACTAAACAAAAAATTCAAGGCAGGGTTGAGGCTGGAAAAAAATTAGCTGAATGGAACAGAAAGAAAAAATTAGAGCTCAAGGCTCATGTAACTGACCCTCCAGCGCCAACCCCAGCGCCGGCGCCAGTGTCATTACCGTCAACACCGTCAGGGCCGTTAAGACCCACACCCCCATCACCCTCTCATCAAAGTGATACACTATCAACTGAGTCTAAACCTGAAACAACAAAATATCTAGTTGCTGGATTTGTTGTTGGATTTGGTTACGCAGGTTACAGGCTATGGAAAAAATACAAACCGCACACTCGAACAGTGTCCAAAAAATTAGACACTCCAAAAACAAAACCAGAAGTCGCCACATTACCAGTAATACCCAAAGTCGTAGACCCATTTTTCATGCAGTGAATAAATAAAAATATTAATTTAATTTTTATTGCATAAGAAAATGAGCGAAACAAAAAACTTAATGAACCTTGTCTATCACTCTGCCATAATAAGCGGACTAGCCGTTGCTTACTCTATGTTAGGAAAAAGTCTTTTTAAAATGAAATCGGCAGACCTGAGTAGATTAGACTTTGAAGATACATCTAAGCTAGTTGCAGTTGTAACAGCGTCAATTGCCACAAAAGACTTTCTCGTCAAGCAAAGAATTATTCCCGAAAATGTTTCTATGTAAATAAAATAAATATGCCTACTTTAGCTGTTATCATGGGTGGCGCCATGGTCAATGCACTTGCTTTCAGTGGGTCAAATTATCTCTTTTCAAAAGTAAGTAGAGAAGAATCTGCATAAGAAATGAGACGTCACAATGAGGCATCTGAAAAACTTGCCCACACCCAACAAGAGTATGAGAAGCAAAGAATAGAGAAACTTGATTTCATCAATGAAAAACTCAGACTAGAAGGTCACACGCAACATACATTTTCTAATGTCAATGACACAATCAAAGAATATTTTCTTGTTACAGGCGATGACATGACCATCCCAAAACCAAAACTTAGTGATTACTATCAACCAAGTCCAGAACAAAGAAACGGATAGATAATCTTTGTTCTAGTGGGAATGACATTTGTTTATTTCACAGGAGTTTTTATTGCTAAAGAAAAATGACAGTTGAAAATAAACTATCGAAAATATATTACTCTCCAATTGGTTACTGGAAAGGAAAAAGCACGATACAAAAACTACATGCGGCTGTGGGTGGAGATGTCACACTAAACCAAATTAAACACTGCCTACATAGACAGGCAATTTGGCAGGTTTATCTCCCTGCTCCAAGAAAAATATAAAGACCTCATTTTGAAAACACTACGCCAAATGACACTCATCAAATGGACCTCCTGCTCCTGCCGCATGATACAATAAGAAAAAAGTGTTACAAGTATGCACTAACTGTTGTCGACATAGCTTCAAGGTATAAGGACGCCTAACCCATAACTGACAAAAACGCCACCATTGTTGTTACAGCATTATCACTGATTTATAGCCGAGGCCCTTTAAAATTTCCCAGGCTTGTACAGGTCGATGACGGGGCACAGTTAATCAATTATTTGCCAAGCATGGTGTACTGGTTAGACGTGGCATTCCAAGTGTACACAGATCACAGGCAATTGTTGAGAACTTTAAAAAACAATTATCAGAGAGACTTTTCAGTTATCAGTATTCTAAGGAACTCATGCATGACGCACGTAACACTGAGTGGGTAAAAAGATTACCATCTGTAATAAAAGCAATGAATAACGAGGGTTATCTAAAACCCGCTGATGCTATTAAATTTTTAAAGAAACAATACCGTCAGGACCACGACCGAGGCTAAAAACAACAACACCTCTACCTCCCGACTGTAACGACGGTGTTTTTTGTGTCGTACTTAATTAAATTGTTACATATAAACGTTTATGGAATGAGTGTGTGAGTGGGCTTTCTGCCAATCTGTATAAAGGTGGGTGTTCTATCTCTGTTTACTAGACTCTTTCATCCACCACACACGCGCTTACAAACAAGGACAAAGGCCACACAGTTATTTCTCTTTGCCCTCTTTAACTATTTCTCATACACTCATAACATACATTAAACCACACAATTCATATCATATTGGTCAATCTGCACAATTAACTAACAAGTGGCATATAAGTTATTCACAACTTCAGCGCTCACACATTCACTCGCTACCGTAGAGGTCGTTGTCTCTCTCGAGAGACGTCACTCGACTCCTCTTTATACTAGTGTCGACACAGTCAATATCACATTGACGACTTGACGGAGATTCCCGAACTGAATATTACTATTCAATGATTACTCACAGATTTAGAACATTCCTAGGCGTGAAATTAACGGCGCTAGGCGACAACAGCTACACTGACGGAACACTGCATGTGGTCCTGTAGCACGAATCTGTGGCTTACTTCGCTACCGTTGCTGCTCGTAGCACCAGTGATGGTAGGACGAAGGAGAGATGAAGGCTTGATGTCCGCACCTGGTCACGTACGTGATGCTCTCAGGACAGCTTTATCGGCCCTACACCAGGGGTTTCCGCTCCGTACCGGCCCCGCTGTATTCAATATACAGCTATCGAATTCTCTAGCCAGAATTCTTCCTCAGAGCCCTAGCGAAAACGACCGCTCGGCTCGACTGGTGTAGCATCTCTAACTAGCAATTATTCCCAAACCCACGCTGTCACACGTGAACATCGCTCACCTATATTAACCGCACGTGAACATGGCTTATCTGTACATTACCGCTCGTGAACAATGCTTATCTCTACATTATTCGCATGTGTACATTCGGTCCAACTGCTAATGACGTCACACCATCGTCGGACCGAAACCTTCACTAAAGGCGTTCGTTACACTACCCCCCTCTCAACGAAAAAAAGAACCGACCGAGGGTCTTTTTTACAAGTTCGGAAATACAGTTTAAAATACAGTAACGACCACGAAACCTTGATCTATGGAACCGATCAGCGCGTGACAACAGATCCGCGAACACATTCTGCGTACCTGGGAGTGGTTCGAGATTGAATCTAAACTCTTGTAAGGACAAGGACCAACGCATGATGCGAGAATTCTTAAAGCGACTTGTATACAAGTACGTCAGTGGTCTGTGGTCAGTCTGGAGAATGAAATCAACCCCCCAAAGAAATTTGGAAAATTTCGTAATGGCCCAAACAATAGCCAAACAGGAGAGGAATAGTGGGAAGACCACCAACATCAACATCTTGGACAACACCAATAGCCACTGATGGGACAGTATGACAATCTGAACCGTCCACATTAGGAACATCACACTGAGGCTCCACACCCTCGACATCTGGAAGCAAAAAAGAAAAGGCCCAACGATATCAATAGCGACCCCCTCGAACGGAGTCCAGATAAGAGGCACAGTCGCCAAAGGAACAGGGGAAACTTTGCCTTTTGAAACTGACTTCTGGCAAATGTCACACAAGTGTGAACAAAAGTACGCACATCAGCAGAAACACCAGGCCAAAAGAATTGGGACAAAATCCGAGTCAGAGTTCTACAAACTCCACAATGACCAGTCAAAAGTTGATCATGCGCAGCAGTCATGACTGAAGCACGAAGTTTCTCGGGAACAACAACCTGATGCAAAATATCCTTGGATTTCTGATACCTCCTGTACAAAATATCATTTTGAAAATAGAAAGAATACGTAGCAGAACCAACAACCTTTTCTTCACCTGAGGCAGCCAAATTGAAACAACCTTGCAGAGTAGTATCACCTTTCTGCAACTGAATGAGTTCAGCATGAGTGACCGTCAAGTCATCGCACACAGTGACAAGAGGTTTGTGCGGGAGACCTTGTGTCCTAGCCTGAGCACGAGTAGTGACAGCAGCAACAGGGACCTCATCAACAGCAGCAGCAACTATGGTATCTTGGGCCTGCTGGACAATCAAACCTGGAATATTACCCACAATCAAGTCAGCAACTGGATCCTCAAGAACACAACAAACCAACTCTCCAGCAAAATATGGACAAGAAACAACAACTTTAGCCTGCTGGTAAGTGTTGACTTCTCCACCAAAAGTTTTACAACGGACAGTACCTGGTACATACTGTTTATCAGAAACCAAACGTTTTCGAACACCACAAATGGTAGCACCTGTGTCGCGCAGAACTGAGCAAGCAGTAGAATTGACAGAACCAACTTCTAAATGCAAGTACCCAGCTGACTGATCAAAAATAGAGCAAACAACTTCAGAGTCTACAGGGACAAATGCACAACCTGAGCTTGAGTTATTAGTCTTATCATCTGAAGCTGTAGTTTTTTGCACAACAAAGGGACAAGTTTTTCGAGTATGACCACCAATGTTGCAAACAGAGCAAGGGTTAGGACTGTTGCGAAGAGGACACTGCCTGGGACCATGACCTTTACCATCACAAAGAGGGCAATTATCAAAATTGGTGTAAAACGAACCACCTCCACGTCCCCGTTTCAAATATCTCCGAGTTTGATCAAAACGATCTTCGACCTTTTGGTTCGAAACTGAGGGTGTTTGGTCATTCTTTTGCAAACCACCACGATTCCGCCAATAGCCGCGACCTCGATAGTTTGAGTAACCACCGCGAGAATCTGCAGAGCCAGGAACAGCTTGTGACTCTTCAGCTACATCAACTGATCCTACTGAACCGAAAACCGGAGCAGCCGATCTGCGTGCCAAGTTTTTTCCGGGACGAGCAAGACGATAACTTTCAGCGGTTTTAACCATATCATCTAATGTGACAAGTCCACGCTCGCGAATGAAAGTAGCAAGATCATGTGACACACAATCGAGAAACTGCTCACCTAACACAAGATTCATAATTCCCTGCATGTCTCTAGGAACACCGGACAAAGCTATCCATCGATCAAACAATCTGTTTAGCTCAATACCAAAAGTTTGGAAAGGTTCGTTCGAGTCTGGTCGGATCTCACGGAACTTCTTGCGAAAACCTTCTGCAGTACACTGGAACTTCTTAAGCAAATTGTCCTTCAATGTCTGATAATCGACAGGACCATGAGCAGCAAGACTGTGGTACAAGTTCAATGCGTTACCTTCTAACAAAGCGGAAAGAAAGGTAACCCATTTGCTTTGATCCCAGCCAAGTGCTGTAGCATGAGTCTCAAAACGAAAAAGGTATGAATCGATATCATCTTGTCTTTCTTTGAAAAGAGGCAACTTGGGGTAAACAGGTCTAGCACCAAAAGAAGAACTATCTCTACCCCTGTTCCCCTGACCAGCATCCTGTTCCTCAAGTCTACGTTCAGAACGTAACTCAAGTTCCATTTGTTTTGTTTTCTCTCTTTCCAGCTCTAACTGAACATCGGCTTGTTTATTCGCTAGCTCAACATCTGCTTGTTTATTTCCTAACGCTAACTGAACATCTGCTTGTTTAATTTCTGCTTGTTTATTCGCTAGCTCAACATCTGCTTGTCTTTTAGCTAGCTCAACTTCTGCTTGTCGTTTAGCTAGCTCAACTTCTGCTTGTTTATTTTTCAGTCTTGTTTCTTCCTCTAATTTTTTCTCATCCCTCAATCTTTGTCTCTCAAGACGATCAAAACAATCCTGTACATATTTCGCACGATCCTTATCAGGCAGACCCAAAGTTGTAGCTTGAGCAATAAAAGATTGGAACAACTTATCATAATCATCAGACATGGCTAAGTGCAATGTAGATCAACAAATAAAAGAAAACTTACTATAAAATATCAAAATGTCTAAACAGGAAATCAGTAAAGTACTAAAGTATCAACAATGAAAATGGCAAAACGCAATCAATCCCAACAACTATAAATTGGTCTAGAAACCTTATGAAACAATGAAGTATCTTCAAACGTAAATTACCAGAATAATGTACAGTCTAAGTTACAATGAAAACAGTAAAGTCTTACAAGTATACAAAGGAAAGTATGTATTATATTAACTCAATATCTCTACAAGTGACCAATTTGATACCAAATAGAACACACTAACTCAATATATGCTGAAGAATGTCAACTGTAGTTGATAGAAGCACAAGAAATGTACAGCGATAAAGGAAGTTACTAAGTTCAAAGTTTTAATCCAAATATATATTCAAAGAAAAATAAAACGAAATTTATGTCAAACACCTCAAACACTATAATCGCTAATACTAAATATCAAATATACGGCGAAAGGGAAAGAAACCCAATCAAATTATCAAAGTCTCATCAAACCAAAATGAACCAAGGGAAACAATCTATTGACAACTAAACCAAATAAAAAGAAACAATGTAACAAAAATAACCAATTATGACCACATACATAAATAAAAAAAAAAAACTAGATCAAAATCAATACAAAAACAATAAACAAAATAAATTAAATCAAATGAAACTGAAATCCCAACACTATAACCTACTTAAAATAAGGGCAAAGAGAACATACACCCAAACACACGCATAAAAGGATAGGACCCTACAACAGCAAAGAACTAGTAAAACAAATACAATTCCCTAACAGAAGAATAGAGCCGAAGAAGAGAATAGGAACCCCCAAGACAGAAAAAGAGCTAAATCCTTAGTGCCCAGAAACTGTACACAGACACAGCCGTTAAACTGGAGATGGCAAATAAAACTGGAGACGGCAAATACCACACAAAACACCACATCCCAGTCATACACTATAACAAAATTTCAAAAGAACAATCCCACTAGTTTACCGATATAAATCTAAAGTAACTAGTGGTGCCCGCACTAAATATAAATATGTATGATTTAATGCTAACACAGAGAAAGTCTAGGGTCACCAAATGTAACGACGGTGTTTTTCGTGTCGTACTTAATTAAATTGTTACATATAAACGTTTATGGAATGAGTGTGTGCGTGGGCTTTCTGCCAATCTGTATAAAGGTGGGTGTTCTATCTCTGTTTACTAGACTCTTTCATCCACCACACACGCGCTTACAAACAAGGACAAAGGCCACACAGTTATTTCTCTTTGCCCTCTTTAACTATTTCTCATACACTCATAACATACATTAAACCACACAATTCATATCATATTGGTCAATCTGCACAATTAACTAACAAGTGGCATATAAGTTATTCACAACTTCAGCGCTCACACATTCACTCGCTACCGTAGAGGTCGTTGTCTCTCTCGAGAGACGTCACTCGACTCCTCTTTATACTAGTGTCGACACAGTCAATATCACATTGACGACTTGACGGAGATTCCCGAACTGAATATTACTATTCAATGATTACTCACAGATTTAGAACATTCCTAGGCGTGAAATTAACGGCGCTAGGCGACAATAGCTACACTGACGGAACACTGCATGTGGTCCTGTAGCACGAATCTGTGGCTTACTTCGCTACCGTTGCTGCTCGTAGCACCAGTGATGGTAGGACGAAGGAGAGATGAAGGCTTGATGTCCGCACCTGGTCACGTACGTGATGCTCTCAGGACAGCTTTATCGGCCCTACACCAGGGGTTTCCGCTCCGTACCGGCCCCGCTGTATTCAATATACAGCTATCGAATTCTCTAGCCAGAATTCTTCCTCAGAGCCCTAGCGAAAACGACCGCTCGGCTCGACTGGTGTAGCATCTCTAACTAGCAATTATTCCCAAACCCACGCTGTCACACGTGAACATCGCTCACCTACATTAACCACACGTGAACATGGCTTATCTGTACATTACCGCTCGTGAACAATGCTTATCTCTACATTATTCGCATGTGTACATTCGGTCCAACTGCTAATGACGTCACACCATCGTCCGACCGAAACCTGCACTAAAGGCGTTCGTTACACCGACACAAGCTTGTTTACAAAACAGGTAAGATTTTTATATCATCCTGGAGATTCTGAGAATGACATCAGATGCAGGGCAACCGATCCAATTTGGTCTACATCTGTTTACAATATAAAAAAAAAAGTTCCCGGCAATCCGCTGATTTATTAACTGTATGAGCCTGCCCCACAGAGGGCATTTGTCAGAGAAGAATTACAGATTATTCCCCCAGACACTGTTACTCATTTCACCAACTAACTCATCGATTAGTTCATCAACTAATTCATCAGCTATTTCTTCAGATAACTTAAGTGCATAATGCCCAGGCGCATAAGCCTTCTCCTTAGTGTGAAACACACGCTTTGTGTCTTCTACTGCAAGTGACTTCTTATGTGTTTTGATTATTTCAAGATTGTTTTTGTTTGATCTCATTGTCTTGTTTGGATAATCAGGCATTTGTTCTCCATCTAATACTTGCTTGTAGTGTTCATGACGGATATCTTTTTTTTTTTTTAATCACTGTTTTTTTTTTTTTATTCCTTTAGCTTTCGACCGACTACCTTTTTGGTGCAGTATAGAATACATTTTTGATCTCAGTCCAATGTACTCAACTATCGGCACACCATTTGGTTTGTCTTTAAACTTTCCTGGCACTTTTTTGTTTTGTGTGCTGTAAAGCGGGTGTTCCTTAGGATAGTCAGACATGTCATACATGTGTAACTCTGTTTTCATGTCTTCATAAAAGTCTTCAGTAGGCACATCAATGATCATAGAGTCAGTGTCAGTGTATAACAGTCAGCAGTCAGGATACTTTGGTTTAAAGTAATCATACTAAAATTCAAGCATTAAGAGTTTTGATAATTCAAGAATTGTCATACCAATGAATACTGGCTTGTCGACATAGGAGGGGCGGCTACTCAGGGTTTCTTGGTAACTGCTTGCTAGAGTTACGTCCCTGTTTGTGTAGCAACACACAGGGCTTGGAGGCTGAAATCGGTAAACTAAGTGTACCTTCCTAATAGTAATGCCATCAGTAATGTTTTTGAAGAAATAAATTATTGTCTGAAAGTAAAGGAAAGCTACCATCATGACAATCATTAAATTATCATTGTTGCTTGTTCATATTTCAATGTACATGTATGTGCGTGTCATTGCTTCTTGTTTTCTCTTCTTTAATCACTTTGCTTTCCTTTACTTTTGTTTTGTATTATATTTTTGTTTGGTTTTATCTGATTAACTGGGTGCATTTTTAAAATGAGAAATCATTTTACACCCCGAGGCCTGAGCATCATGCTGCACGACAGTCATGTGATTTGCATGCATGTTTGTTTTTTTCATAAATGAAATCAAATAAAACCATGCAGCCATCCCAGAACTGTTTATAGTTAGCATGTGAACATGTATCACCTGGGTTCGATGGTGTGTTACCTGTGGCAGGAATCTGATCTGCAGTCAGCCCACCATACACAAGCCGAACGCTGGAGACAGTTGGCCTATGCACAGCTGTGCATGGGCCATCTGTGGCCGGCGTCAGTCTTGCTTACTGGGTGTGTTACCTGTGGTAGGGATCTGATCCTCAGCCAGCACGCGGTCCAGAATGGCACTGACTAGCTGTTTGATGGTGGCCGCAGCAGTGTTGATGGTGGTGCTGTCTTTGGTGAAGTGAAGGCGGAAACACAACACTAATGCCTGCAACAACCATATGTGTTCCATTAATTATGTGTTCCTGATAATTGTGTTACATAGATAATGACAATTACTTGCATGCACAACTACATGCACATATCATTTCATGCATTAATGCATGCATGAGTGTGTGTGTGTGTGTGTGTGTGTGTGTGTGTGTGTGTGTGTGTGTGTGTGTGTGTGTGTGTGTGTGTGTGTGTATGCGTGCGTGCATGTGGCATGCATGCATGTATGTGTTTTTATGTGCATGTGTGTGTGTGAGCATGGGCCTTACCTTTACGAGTAGTGTACTAAAACAGTATGCACAGATATTAGGTCTTCTCAGCTACCTTTTTGTAAAATTTGGTTGAAAAGTTTTGCAAAAAAGCTGATAAAAGCTAAAATTATACTTTTTTTCACATCAATTGCTGATCTCTTGTGACCCATGACCTTTCTGAGGTGTCATCCAAATTAGTATGTTTAGAGAAAAAATTTTTTTTTGTCAAAATAAGGCAATTTTGGACGCATTTCCTGATCTCCTTTGACCCTGACCTTTAAAAGAGGTCAATGCAATTGGCATGTTTAGAAAGGTCTTTCCACAAAATATCCTTGGGCCAAGTTTGAAGACTGTGGCTTAAAAGGTCTCGGAGAAAATGCCAACGTAAAAGTTTAACACAGACGACGGACAACCCCCCCCCCCCCCCCCCCCCCAATTTTGATGGTTCGGGGGTTGGTGAGAAATAAGGTGTGCATATTGCAAAGATCTTCTCATTGAGACAACTGCAGGAGAAGTGCCGGGAGCAGAGACAGCCACTTTACATCGCCTTCATTGACCTGACCAAGGCCTTCAACTTGGTGAGCAGAAAAGGTCTCTTTACCCTATTATACAGGATCGGATGTCCCCCCAAGCTCCTGAAGACGGTCACATCCTTTCATGACGAAATGAAAGGTACCATACAGTATGATGGCTCATCCTCAGAACCCTTCCCGATCCAAAGCGGCGTGAAGCAAGGCTGCGTACTCGCCCCTACACTCTTTGGCATCTTTTTCTCCCTGCTGATGTGCCATGCCTCCAGTCAGTCAGAAGCTGGCATCTTCATCCACACTAGGTGTGAAGGCAGCCTCTTCAACCTTTCACGTCTGCGCGCAAAGACCAAGGTGCACAGGGTCCTGATTAGAGAGATGCCATTTGCTGATGATGCTGCCATGACTGCCCACACTGAGGAAGCACTACAGCGTCTCGTCAGCAGCTTCGCTCGCGCCACCGATGAGTTTGGGTTGACCATCAGCCTGATGAAGACAAACATCATGGACCAGGATGTCAGCAGCACCCCTTGCATCTCTATAGGCGATCACACCCTCGAAGTAGTGGAGAACTTTACATACCTTGGCTCAACTATCTCCAATAACCTCTCTCTGGACAACGAACTGGACTCCAGAATCAGCAAGGCATCAACAGCGATGGCTCGCCTGACCAAAAGAGTGTGGAACAACAGCTTGCTTAGCATCAACACTAAGATGAAAGTGTACCAAACCTGTGTGCTCAGCATTCTTCTCTACAGCAGCGAGACGTGGAGTTTGTACACCCGCCAAGAGCGCAGACTTAACTCTTTCCATCTGCAAAGCCTGAGGAGAATCTTGAGCATCACTTGGAAGGACCGTGTTCCAAACACTGAAGTGCTGGCCCAGGCCAACATTCCTAGCATGTACGCACTCCTTTCACAAAGACGCCTACGCTGGCTCGGTCATGTCTGCTGCATGCAGGATGGTCGGATTCCTAAGGACATCTTGTATGGTGAGGTCGCCTCACGCACCAGACCAAAAGGCAGACCAACGCTTAGATACAAAGATGTCTGCAAGCATGATCTGAAAGCTGGAAGCCTGAATCCCGCAGACTTAAGCCACCACCGCAGATCGTGCCAGCTGGCGGCTCGCAGTGAAGACCAGCATAAAGCTGAGCGAGGAAAGGAGAGAAAACCAGTGGGAGGAGAAGAGGCAGCGCAGACAAAAGAAAGAAGAGCCAGTGCCCACAGCAACAGTCACAGGCTTCACCTGTAGCAAATGCAACAGACACTGCCGCTCTCGCATTGGACTGATTAGTCACAGCAGGCACTGCAAATCTTAAAAACGGACTGACCCAGCAAGCGCATATACTCCATTCTCTTCCCAGACAGAAGGATGCCAACAATATTGCACATAAATTTGCTTGGCCATCACCTGGCCCATCCAGTTGCAAAAATGACCCATTAGAATTGGACTCTGCGGGTCTGTGTGTAAATGTTTACAATGAACCCTGGAATATATGTTAAAATAAAAATAAATCAATGAAAGAAAATGTTTTGCGTGATGTTTTGAGAGATCACCTGTCATTAAAGGCCATCATTTAGGTGGCTGTTGCCTCTAACTGATGGTCTTTACTGACAGGTGACATTTTTTGCTTGACGAGACACCTCTTATGCTGAGCACTTAATAATAATAATAATAATAATGAGTATTTATATAGTGCTTAATCTTACTCAAAAGCTCTAAGCGCTTTACAATCTGTACACAAAAATAAAAATACAATGACATATGCACATAACAAACAAAGCACAATGCCCGAACACACCACTTTTACAATAAACTAAACAACAATACATACATAATAATTTATATTCTAATTAACATTCAGTCTAAACAAGGAGGTTTGCAGAACTACAACTAAGGCATCAAACACTGGCAGTTATTCAAAGTAAAGCTTGAAGAGGTGAGTTTTCAACGACCTCTTGAAGTCAGAGACAGACTCACTGTTTCTGACCTCAAGAGGAAGTGTATTCCATAACACTGGGGCTTGATAAACAAAAGTGCGCTGACCAAATGTTTTAGTTTGGACAGAAGGTACACACAACTTCCGTTTATCAGAAGAGGAGCGGAGCTCACGAGAGGGTGTATACACGTGCAGCAGAGGACAAGTATTCTGGGCTGGTGCCACTTGTCTTACAAGGTCATTTTTCTTGCAACAAGGTGTTTGATGAAAACAAGTTCAACAGTACTTAAGATTATTCTCTAAATCTGCTGCTGGACATACTATTGTGTTGGTCTTATATGTGACGGTTCTACTAACCTCACTTAAATAAATAACAAGATGAGGATTTCATCCCAAAATTACCATATTGTTTGGAGCTCAGATGCGTTTATCTTTCAGGAACATTCAAAGTTGTTTTATATTTTTAAGCTTATTATGCTGATCCATTTCCCTCCTCTCTAAGCCAACCTCTGATCAACACACATGTTGGCGCACACAAATAAACACGGACACACGGCGTTTCCTGTCATTAGTACGCTCTGTGGGCTCATGTAGCGAGAAGAGGAATCCATCTCCTTCTACTCTAACCCACCCTCTGATCCACACTGTGGACACACTGGCACATAGAAATAAAGAGAGACACACAGCTATTTCCGCCATTCATAAGCTCCATGGTCTGGCGTAGCATAGCTATTCTGAAGAAGAATAATAGCATGAGCAGCGAAATGATGTCACTTCAAGCTTCACGTCATGACATCATTAGTCCCACGACGCTGTGTTCATAGTGACGACTCGATGTTATGTCACGCATCGCAGTACTAACATTAGATGTATCAGAGGATCAACTTTGCAATTTTCTTGCTGATTTTCACGCCTAGGGCTTACAGGTCACAATTTTGACCTAATCCTATCCCAGGGCCGGGACAAACAGCAGGCTTATGCAAACACTGTTTATGAAAAATCATGCGAGTATTAATGAGAAGATAGTTTTTTGTAAAAGAAAAATTAAAGTTATGTTAGCTGTTTTAGAAATGACTCATAAAAAGTGATGTAGAAAATTGTCTGATTTTCACCACTAGGGCATACAAGTCACAATTGACCTAATCATACCCGACAGCTGAGACAAACTGTAGGCTTATGTAAATACCATATACGAAAAATCATGCAATTATTAATGAGAAATTTTTTTTTTCATAAAAAAGATTCAATTGTTTTAAGATTAACCCCTATAATTCAGGAAATTAATCCCCAAAATGTGAAAATATATATATTTTAAAAAAATATTTAATTATCACTCAAAACGTTCTAAAGGTACAATGCTGGTTAATGAACTCATTCAATATCTCCCTTTTTTCTAGCTATATGCAAAATATCTAGTAAAAATAAGAAAAATTACGGACTCCAGTGTGGATCAACCGGTTTTTGTGAAATGGCCATTTTCTTGTCAATGAGCATCTCAATCAAAAAATCAAAAAAAAGGTCCAGATATAATTCTTTTAGGGACAATATCCTTAAATTTCAAGCTTGTCCATCCTCAAATGAGGGCTCTAGTCGCTGTCACATACACACACACACATACACACACACACACACATACACTACTTTGGCGCCAAAAAGACGTTCTCTAGCAAGGTTTGCGTAGCTAGACGTGACGTCATTTTTATCTTGTTACTTCTTTGCCAGAATTTCTGTCAAGCACGCCAAAAACGTCATGTGCATGCTCTGGAATGCGCTCTGACCAGCCCCATTTCAAAGTTTACCGTATTTTCAATAGGGTAGACAAAAATTAACATTTCCCTGGAATATCAGCATCTGCTACTTATTACCAGTTGTTGCTTACATTTGTCCCAGACATGATATGCATTCGTCCATTCTTATTTATTCTGACTGCTGTCAACAACACCTGGTACTCTCATATCATTTGTCATTTCCAAACGTGAGGTGCTAGGTGATGCAGCAGACTTAAAACCAGATAACTTCCTCTCTTTGAGGATGTAAATGCCACGGCCTATCTCTAGCTGCTGTCAGCAAGAGGCATAGAGATCTCCAGGGCACCTGCTGCTATCCAACATCCACAACCTTATAACTGAGAGACACAGATTCTCATGGACCCTTGCCGCTGCAGGGGCACATGAGGATCTATATCTCTTTAACCCATTTAACCCCTCTGTTGCATTTCCAAAATTTTTTAATGTTTTACCAAACAGCAATGTAATGGGGCAGTCCGTGGCGCAGTGGTTAAGGTGCCAAAGGTGCGAGGTTCGAAAACGTGTTCCGGCGTCGGACTTTTCTCCTCTGGTAAGTGTCACCGTTAATTCGGGCGGACCGTCGGGGGTTCTTTCTCCGGGTACTCCGGTTCTTCCACCCCCCACCTACCCCCCACACTTTGGTACCGGTTTCAGGCCACCTTACAAATTTCAAATACAAGCGATCGAAAATCTCTGTAACTTCAGTAGCTGAACTGTCCCTTCGTCTGTCTTGTACTGTGTTTGTCTTAAATGGCGTAAATCCGTGTCTATTACGTGAGTGTGCGTGTTGGGTTTCAGTTCGCGGCGCTTTGAGTCGATTCGCCCCAAAATTGAGAAAAAGCGCCTTTGTAATAACGGTATTATTATTATTATTATTATTATTATTATTACCAGCTGCAGGAGATGGGCCGACGCTGATAATTCAAGTGTAGTGCCAGATTACCTTGGCGCCTTGCTAATCTAGCACAACCCTTGAATTATCTGGGCCGATCCATCTCCTGGTGTAAAGCGTTGAGCTAAATGGGTTAAGATGAAAAGTTGTGGCCAACGGACTATCCAAATTACCAATGAGCCAAGGCAAGAAGAAATATAAACACTATTTCACAAATGTGAGTAAAATTCTTGGTTTGCTACATCATTCATGTGTGGTTGCTCAAATGATCGACATGAAATCTTAAAATATGAAAAGCTTTGGGCTTTGGGTATACCAAGCAAGCGATTTCAAAGATGAGGCACAAAATAGGGTTCATACAAATTTCCACCCCACCAGGGTTTCAATACCACAACCTTTCAACCAAGTGACTGATGCTCTACCACCTGAACCATCCGCATCCCTTGGCTGACATAGAAAAAAAATCATGGTCTAAACGTTGCAATATATATACCAGGGTGGTGTTCACATTGCACCACTAGGCGGATGAGCTGTTTCTGACAGCCAACGGCTAGAGGACGGAGGAGATCAGGTTGGATCCAACGGCCAAATGTGGGGGAGTAAACCCTTCAAATCAGGAGTGGAGCCCCGAAGGCAGACAGCTGCCTGTATTCACGCACTGTTCTGGCAGCTCCTGCAGCCAAACTGATGCCAAACGTACTGCTTTGCATTCCTTTGGATACATCAGCGAGGCCGAGAGGGAGATCTTGACGACTGGGCATCCCAGGATCTCCATACACTTCGCCCAGGCTTGCGCACTGGAGAGGTCACTCCAGTGACTGACCCAGCAAGCGCATACTCCATTGTCTTCCGAGACAGGATGCCGAATATACCAGAAACAAATGCCAACCCTATATAGGTATCAGCTGGATGACAGTCCAAATGGCCCTGTCAGCAAAAGGTCACTGGGCCAACATCTGCCACTGGTAGCCCACCCACAAGATTTGCTCTCTCTACAGTAGTCAAGCCCATTGTCACGTAGGCCTGAGCATCATGCTGCATGACACTAACAGTAAGCAAAAGGTCATCAGGCTGACTTCCAAAATTGTTGCATGGGACAACAGCAGATGGCAGCCTGAGGACCCTTCGGAGAGATTGAACCACTAGAGGAGCTTGCATATTTACCTTGGCCAGAGCATCATGCTGCACTACAGAATTAGTGGTGAGCAGAAGAATAGCCGTCTGCAGCAGTTTCAGTTCCTCCAGTCCACTCTCCATCAGCGACCACAACATGTCAATGATGCGTTCTGCTGCTGACTGAAAAATGTAAGATGGCACCCAAAAAATGATGATCATTATAATCCCTTGTATTATGACGGGTCACACACACACACACACACACACACAC
Organism: Semisulcospira habei; assembly: GCA_036245525.1. Lineage (NCBI taxonomy): Eukaryota > Metazoa > Mollusca > Gastropoda > Semisulcospiridae > Semisulcospira > Semisulcospira habei. The sequence continues at coordinate 162,620,418 of BTPG01000003.1, forward strand.
ACACACACACACACACATACACACACACACACACACACACACACACACACACACACACACACACACACACACACACACACACAAAATGATGTACTAAAAACATACCTTGTTTCTCCATAGAAAGAATCTCAGATCAGAAATATTTCAATTTCATTTTTCATGTCCCAAAAGGGTTTTCAAACACTCTTCTTAGTTTCATTATAAACAAGCTGATGGACAGAAAGACATTGTATTTACCACACTACATTTAACATGCACTATCTAATTACATGAAGGTACAAATTACACTTGAACACACAAACTTACTGTTGAAATGGCTTCACAGGAAATAAGTCTCTGGACACAAATAAGACAGAGGGGCAGTATTTTCGGATTCTTGGTCTCACAGCCAAGGACAAATGGCTGAACAAGCTCAGCACTGGCTGGCACAAGCCCTGCAAGCCCAATGATGATCAGTCAAGTCATCAATAAATCAATCTACCAATCCTATAAAAATAAAATACATCCACATATCCATCCATACACCCATCATTCAGTCTAGCTATCCTTCCATTTGTCAACACATACATCCACCTCTTCAGAACCAATAAACTAACTGCATGTCAGCTTTAGATTGTCTCAATACCTCATTGTCAGACAGCCCTGCCCTGTTCGGTGAAGGTGAAAACAGTAAGTCCATTTTTTTTTTTTAAAGTGATACCTTCGCTGAAATACAATGGACTTACAGTATTTTGCCTTATACATGAAATGTAAAACTATGCTTTTCACAACAATGGACTTCTTGGCTTTTATCTACTCAGGGCAGAGCCTTATTGGTGGCTCTTTTAACCATATGCTGAACTTACTTAAGCTTCAAAAAAAAAAAGTCCAATAAGTAAAAAAACTGCTAAAGGCAACCCCAATTGGCCTGAACACAGCTGTGTGCAGGCCAACTATGTCGGACAGCCTGTGGACCTTTTCTTCACTGGGTATTAACTTAGGGCCAGAGACCTGCCGTCTACATAATATATCTATTTTGTGATATAATGTTGTGCATAATGCAGAAGCTGAGCTGTACTAACCCAGTACGTCAAATGCAAGATGCCATTCAGCCAAGATTGGCCAAAACTGGCCCACACAACAGCAGCCGACTCAGGCCCAATGGCCTCTTATATACTGTGAAGCTAAATATAATAATCATTAACTAGAAATAAGACAGAATTATGTAGGTGCCCAACCCAACCCATGCACTCACCCTCACCCCAAAAAATAATTAAATAAATAAATAAATAATTGTAACCCTTATCATTTGGAATACACCAGTGTGTGAAATAAGTCGGACTAAAATAGTTCAACTTCAAGGGTAGTACCAGAATAGCTTGACACTTCTATGCGCCAAGCTATTCTGGCACCACCCTTGAACTAAAGCCATTGGTCTATATCCTTATCTGTAAGTATTATAACGTAGCCTGCATATGGCAGTGTACAAATTTGAAGCTTTTAGCCTCAGTATGATATAAGAATAAGAATAAGAATAAGAGTACTTTATTATCTCGAAAAGAGAAATTCGGTTGTGGTACATTTATAACAAATAGTACAAACAAGACATGAAAACATTATAACATAATTATGAACATTTTCTCCCTGCACTTGCACAGCTATAAATTCCCAAATGGACATAAGTGAACACCACAAAATCTTTACACATAATTCTTACACATCTCACACATAAACATCTTTTATGGACTGAACTGAGCGGCACTTATACATTCACACCCACCTCTACATATGCATACATGATACGCGTGTTTCAACCTAATCCTAACCCTCACTACTTATTATACAAACGTCCCAATACATTATTACATTTATTGCACAAGCTGCGTAATTAAAATCTACCTTAGTAAAATAATTAGTGGGTAAACACTCAGTAACAACAATCCCAATATATCCATGTTCACCACCAAATAAAACACAATATAATCACTTTTTTAAAATCAACAAGCTCCATTCCTGCTGATTGCACAGGTAAAGGAGGATAGGGGGAGGAGTTAGGTTTGGGTATGCGTGGATGTACCTACGCATTGCTTAGAGTGATGGATTTGGGTATGAAACTGTGCTGTAGTCTGAATGTCCTAGCTTTGTGCGTGCGGAGTCTGCGGCCAGAGGGGAGGAGTTCATAGAGGTGGGCAAGGACATGGGATCTGTCTGAAGCTATCCGCCTACCCTTTTTCACCACACGCTGTTCATACAGGGACTCCACACTGGCTTGCTTACTGCCAGTCACTTTGCTGCAGATGTTTACCATTCGTGCCAGGGTGTTCTTGTTCTTCACACTCAGACCTCCATACCAGCACACAGAACCGAAAGTGATGACAGACTCAATAAAAGAGCAGTAGAAAGTTTGAAGGACAGAGGGGTTCACATTCATCTTCCTGAGTTTCTGGAGGCAGTAGATGTGTGACTGACATTTCTTGTGTATGACGGTGGTGTTTGCGTTAAAGGACAACTTATCATCTATAACTGTTCCAAGATACTTATACTCAGTCACACGCTCAACAGACACATCATCAATCATCAGAACAGGGACAGGGGCAGGGTTTCTTCGAAAGTCTATCAGTAGTTCCTTGGTCTTACTCACATTTAGGTCTAGAAAATTATCTTTACACCAAACACTAAAACGTTCCACTTCTGCAATGTAAGTTGCATCATTATTGGAGAGATCTTCTAAGGCAGTGTCATCCGAGTATTTTATAAGAAGGGTAGAGTCAGTGCCAGTACAATCGTTAGTGTAGAGTGTGAACAGCACAGGGGAGAGAACTGTACCTTGAGGGGTGCCTATGGAAGTGGACCTAAGGGATGAGAGAGCTGTTTGAAAGCGAACTGACTGGGTCCTATTTACAAGGAAGTTGACAATCCATAGGATAAGCCTTGGAGTTACATTGTAACAGAGACGTTTTTGAGCTATGAGATAGGGTTGTACAGTGTTGAAGGCCGAAGAAAAGTCTATAAAAAGAATGTGTACAAAAGAGCCAGGTTTTTCTAAATGTGTGTATGCATGGTGCAGGAGTGTGAGTGTGGCATCGTCTGTACATCTGTTTTGCTTGTATGCAAACTGGAAAGGATCTTGATAGGGCTTGACCTGATCGAGCAGTCTAGAAAGGACAACACGCTCAAAGCACTTCATTACTATAGAGGTGAGAGCTACAGGGCGATAGTCATTGAGTGTCTTGGGCTTGTTGTTCTTGGGGACAGGGCAGACTGTAGATGTTTTCCAGAGCCTAGGTACAGTGCAATCCTTCAGAGACCAGCTAAACAAACGGCTATAAACAACAGACAACTGACTGGCACATAATCTCAAAACTCTGCCGCAAATATTATCAGGGCCTACTGTTTTCTTTACATTCAGTTTGCTAAAAAGATTCTCAACCGCCTTGCCATGGATCTCAAAGTCTTCATCAACATTGCCTGCAACATTTACTTTAAGCTGGGAAATCATGCTATCTAATTCATCCTTCAGATCATCTTTCTCAAATCTACAATAGAACTCATTAAGTTTTTCAGAAAATTTAGTTTGTTCTTTCATTGGCATGCTACTGCTGCTGAATTTTGATTTAGCGTTGCCTGATAAAGTTTTAAGTCCTTTCCATGCATCTGCTAAGCTACCTGATTCAAACTGTGACTCTACTTTTTCTTTATACTTTTTCTTAGCGTCTAAAATCTGCACCCTCAATTTATTCTGTACTGCTTTCCTTTCTACTCTGTCTCCAGTCTGAAATGCAACTTTTTTCTCATTCAATGTGGCTTTGAGAGACTTTGAAATCCATGGTTTGTTGGGATACAATTTCACTGTCTTAGATGGAATAATCATATCTTTACAAAAATTCACATAATCAGAAGTTACTTCAGTAGCTTCGTCTACACTAACACTAGAATCAAGAAACACGTCCCAATCTGTACACTCAAAACACCCCTGCAACTGTTCTACACTATCATTAGACCAACTAACTAACTCTTCACTATGGGCTCTGTCTGGATTTTGGGTTTGTATGCTGGGACAAGAAACACAGTATTGTGGGTTAAATATATGTATACAAAAAGCATAGGTTGACTGTGACTTACCAGCGATAATATTACTCTCATTTTTGGTAGATATTGTCCGCAGTTTCAACTGAACTGTTTCTGCAGACTGAAATAAAAACATAATGGTGACATATGGCAGGTAGCACACCCCAAGGAAAATCAAACATAATAAACATGTGCACTACTGCATCATTTATACATATGGCAGCAGTATTGTATGTGAGTGGAAGGCCAACTCGTTGACTCCCAAAGTCAAAAGATTGGTTTCAGAATGATCAGGTGTTGCTCTTGAGATGCCAAGGTCAATTTTGCACTGGTTGTCTCCCTGGATCAGCAGCAGTGAGTCAAGAGATACAACCAGTGTGGGTCAATTCACACAACCTGTGCATTGTTGTCAGGAAGTGGTTCAGCCTAGTTTGGAATCTGCTGGCAGTATTGTAGCTGGAAAAATGTTCTAAAGGCCATTGCATCCCTGGGCAGAATAGCACAGCCCATATACTTTCTCACTCTAAGACTTCTGGGACTAGCTGATTTTATTTACTGTTTCAGTTAATGTCAGAGAGACAAACAGCTGTGAGTTGCTCCAGGACATAGTTCATTTTTCACGCGAATCCTTTGGTTGTTGGTAGTACTTCTGATATGACAGCCAAAAGGTTCATTATACTGCAGAAATGTATATATATATATATATATATATATATATATATATATATATATATATATATATATATATATATATATATATATATATATATATATATATTATGTGATTTAATTGACGATGTACCTGAGTCCTGGCAAAATATTTGTAGTGTATTCCAGTAATTTTTCTGTTCTTTCTCAAACCCAAAATTTTCTGTTTTTTCTCAAACCCAACTTTAATCTGAATATTTTAGGGTATTCTCTTAGGATGGAATATCTTAAGACAGTCACCGCAGTAATCCACGCCCTTGTGCATGCAACCACTGGTACTGTTGAAAGAAATCTGCTCTAGGGCATTCTCTGATTGTTAAAATTTGCTGATAAATGATGCTCAAGGTTGTCTTGTCTCAACTTAACCTTTCCTACCCTTCTTGTTACAATCCATGTGAGTAGGAACATGTAACAGAGATGTGACACTAAGCAATGTGCGCAATGGGGGAATTCCCTACGTTCAAAGAAGAAGAGCAGAAAGGCTTTTTTTTATATGTCATTTAAACTTCGCAAGTTTGGTAAGCCTTTCAGGCAGTATTGTTGAGAAACATTGTAAAACACAATTTATAAAGGAGATATTGCAAACTATTAACCCCTTATTGCCTTCATTGGAGCAGGTCAATCATGCAGTACTGGTGGCTAAACCAAGCAAACCTAGACACAAAGAAAAACATTCCCTACCTCTTTCACTTCTGGGTGTTTTCTCTTACTCTCTGTGGACAGCACGCGAAGGTCATTCTGCAGACTGTCCAGCAGTTTTTTAGCTGCCTCTGGGCTGGCCTTGATTCCAGCTGCCATGATGTCGTCTGCAACCTGTTGGAAGGGTCTCCGCCTTGCTTTTATTTTGTCTCACGAAAAATTAAACGGTGTGCCTGGATGAGCCAATCTTTCTGTGGACACGGTGCGATATTCTTCTGAATCCTCGTACCTAAAACAAACAAATGTGAAGCAAAGCGTGTACGCGTCAGAAACATCTCCGAATGACATCAGAACTAAGTCTGTGACATCGCACAGTGCTTACGAAAGTTAACAGCATTTGACGGACATAACAAACGTTTGGAGACGCCTCACGTACTTACTATTTCAACAAAATATATCTGCTTCCACGAATACGTAAAACGTGTGATTTATTCGGTAAACAGCGAAATGTTTTCGTTCACAACAACTGGGAGTCGAAGGGGGCTGCCATGTTGGAGTGTACGACGACAAATTTGGTAAGGGAAATAACTCTAATAAAATGTGGAAAGGGACACGCCCTCTTCTTGCGCGGTATGTGTTCCTGATCTTGTTGCGGACGAAAAACAATCGATACTCACTACTGCGTAGAACAATAAATAAATAAATATGTCGAAATAATAAATATGCGAAATAAATAATATGTCAAGTAACTGAATAATCAATCAATCAAAAGTCGGCCCATAACTCATGCTAAGGCGATAAAAGGGTTGCAGTTTTCTCGATCTGTTCAAATACCTCATTAAACATAAACAGTGGCGTACTGATTGGCGGGCATGGCATTTTCAGTGGGGAAAAATAAACAAATGATGGGTATGGTGGTGGTTATTAAAGCAAGACATGAACAATACATACTGAGCCCCGAGGCGGATCAGTTACCTGGGGGTGGGGGGGGGGGGGGGATCCAACTTTTGTGGTTTTGGCCGGACCTTCAACCTGACACGAAAAGGCCTCCCCGGACGCTAGATCTTCTTCCAGTGGCCGAAAAAATCAAACAACATGGGGGGGGGGGGGGGGGGGGGGGAATCTTGTATGTGTGTGACAAAACTCGTCCAAAAATAGAAAATAGGGAGAGCGGGGGGGGGGGGGGGGGGGGGGTTCCGTCCAAACGCCCCAAATAAAGACTTTGCCCCGATATAGCATTTTAAACTTTTTATTTTATTTATTTATTTTTTTATTTTTTTTTTTTTTTGGGGGGGGGGGGCGGTTCCGGAACCCTAGTATCCCCCCCCCCCCCCCCCGGAGCCGTGACACTGTAAATATTAGTATTTCGACAGGGGACTGCGGTGGGGCGGGCGGTGGTGACTGATTAACCCCCCTGTTTATGCAGCCACCGGTACCGAGTATGAACGGCAGGAAAGTTGGTGCAACTCAAGGATAGGTCTAATAAAAAATAATAATAATTACGGTATTTATAATGCGCTTATCTTATAATAATTATAACTCTAAGCGCGCACTCACAACTCGCGCACGCATGCGCACGCTTAAGACAACGACTCACGTACCACAAATAGTAAAATACAATACGACAGTCTGCTTAGGGTGGGAAGTGTGGTGGTATAGTGCTAGAACTGTTGAAAGAGGTGAGTTTTGAGGGCGGACTGGAAGGAGGAGAGAGAGTGTTTCTGACGGAGAGAGAGTGGGAGAGTGTTTCAGGTGGATGGACCGTATACTGAGAAGGAGCGGAGGCCCAAAGTGCTGAATTTGGTGCGGGGGGGGGGGGGGGGGGGGGGATGTGGAGGCGGAGACGGTCGGAGGCGGAGCGGAAGGAGCGGGGAGGAGTGTAGGGGTGAAGTAAGTTTGAGAGATAGGCGGGAGCGCAGTTGTTCAGTGATTTGTAGCAGAGAGACAGAATCTTGTATTGCATGCGTTGGGGGATGGGAAGCCAGTGAAGGAGTTTGAGCAGGCGAGTGATGTGGTCGGATTTTTTCTTTCTGAGGACAAGGCGGGCAGCATTGTTCTGGACGCGCTGGAGAGTGGAAGTGGTGGAGTGAGGGAGGCCGGAAAGGAGAGAGTTGCAGTAGTCGATGCGAGATAGGATGAGAGAGACAGCAAGTTTGGTGGCAGCTTCGGTAGTGAGGTATTTTCTGATCTGACTTATGCGGCGGAGGTGGAAGTAGCATGCCTGGGCCGTGGCGGAGACGAAGCTGGTCATGGAAAGAGAGGAATCGAGGATAACGCCGAGGTGTTTGGCCGAGTCAGAGAGGGAGATGGGGGTGCTGTCGAGTTGAAGGTGGAGGGAGGGAGGGAGCTGGGAAAGTTTCTGGCGAGTGCCTACCAGCATGGCTTCCGTTTTGTCGTCATTCAGTTTAAGCTTGTTTGCTGTCATCCAGTTTTTCACGTCTTCGTAGCAGTCAGCCGTGCGAGTCAGTAGTGACTGAGTGTTGTCGATTTTGTCTTTGTCTAGTAGTTGTGAGTCGTCAGCGTAGAGGTGGTGGTGAGACTGGATGATGTTGGACAGGGGAGAGGTGTAGAGTGTGAAAAGGACCGGGCCCAGGACGGACCCCTGTGGAACTCCGCAGGAGACCGTGACTGGGTTGGAGGAGACGCCGTCGATGGTGACGGACTGCTGTCTGTTGGAGTGGTAGGAGAGAACCAGGAGTGAGCAGAGTCAGTGATGCCAAAGGAGTCAGTGGTGAAGGCGGTGGAGTAGGATAGAGTGGTCTATAGTGTCGAAGGCGGCATAGAGGTCGAGTAGCGTAAGAAGGCCGGGAGATGTTGCCCGAGTCGGTGGAGAGAAGCAGGTCATTTAAGATAATTATGTAGAAGGGCTGTTTCAGTGCTGTGATGTTTGCGATAGGCAGACTGGAAGGGACTGAGGAGGTTGTTGTCGGCGAGGTGGAGGTTGAGCTGGTTGAGAATGACCTTCTCAAGAAGCTTGGACAGGAAAGAGAGATTGGAGACTGGGCGATAGTTTTTGAGTTCGTTTGGGTCGAGGTTGTGTTTTTTTAGGAGAGGACGGACGATGGTGGACTTGAAGATATAGAATAAGAATAAGAATAAGAGTACTTTATTATCTCGAAAAGAGAAATTCGGTTGTGGTACATTTATAACAAATAGTACAAACAAGACATAAAAACATTATAGCATAATTATGAACATTTGTTCTCCCTGCACTTGCACAGCTACAAATTCCAAATGGATATAAAGTAAACACTACAAAATCTTTACACATAACACTTACACATCTCACACAAACATCTATTATGGACTGAACTGAGCGGCACCTATACATTCACACCCACCTCTACATATGCATACATAATACGTGTGTTTCAACCTAATCCTAACCCTCACTACTTATTATACAAACGTCACAGTACATTACTACATATTATTACACAAGCTGCATAATTAGAGTCTACCGTAGTAAAATAATTAGTGGGTAAACACTCAGTAACAGCAATCCCAGTATGTACATGTTCACCACCAAATAAAACACAATATAATCACTTCTCTAAAATCAACAAGCTCCATTCCTACTGATTGCACAGGTAAAGGGGGATAGGGGGAGGAGTTAGGTTTGGGTATGCGTGGATGTACCTACAGATTGCTTAGAGTGATGGATTTGGGGATGAAACTGTGCTGTAGTCTAAGTGTTCTAGCTTTGTGCGTGCGGAGTCTGCGGCCAGAGGGGAGGAGTTCATAGAGGTGGGCAAGGACATGGGATCTGTCTGAAGCTATCCGCCTACCCTTTCTCACCACACGCTGTTCATACAGGGACTCCGCACTGTTTTGCTTACTGCCAGTCACTTTGCTGCAGATGTTTACCATTCGTGCCAGGGTGTTCTTGTTCTTCACACTCAGACCTCCATACCAGCACACAGAACCGAAAGTGATGACAGACTCAATAAAAGAGCAGTAAAAAGTTTGGAGCTGTTCTCTAGAGATGTGTTGATGATGTCGGTAATGAATGGCAGAAGTTTTGGAAGGCCGTCCCGGTAGAGAGAAGTTGGGAGAGGGTCTAGTTCGCAGGTTTTGAGAGGCATGGACTTTATGGTCTTGAGGACTTCGTCCTGAAAGACGGGCTGGAAGGACGAGAGGGGGTGCCGGAAAAGGGAGTGTCGGGAGGGCAAGGCGGAGAAGGCAGAGTGTCGAGTGTGTTGCGCAGAGTTTGGATTTTGTCGGAAAAAAAGGTGGAAAAAGCGGACGGGAGTTCTTCTTTGCTGTGTGTGTTGGGGAGAGGAGAGTCTTTAGAAATGCCTAGGAGTGTGTTCATGGTAGCGTAGAGGGTTTTGGAAGAAGTGGATTCCAGGATTTTGTTTTGAAGGTGTTTACGTTTGGAGTCGGAGATCATTCTGCAGACTTTGGATCTAGTTGTTTGGAAGATCTGTCTGTGAACGGTGAGGTCAGATGAGCGCCAGCGGCGTTCCGCTTGTCGGCGCTCGCGCTTGGCCTCAGCTATGTCGTCATTAAGCCAGGGGGAGGGGGGTCGGCTGGGTATGGAGCAGGTCTCTGGCAGTTGGCGCTCAAAGTGAACATCTAAATGGCCGAACTTGACCACCGCTTGTCAATCCAATGGCAGGGGCGGATCTAGAGGGGGTTCCCCCCACCCCGACCCCAAAACTTTTAAAATGCTATAACAACGTCCCTTTTTGGGGTGTTTGGACCCCCCCCCCACCCCCCACCCGTTTGATATTTTGACGAATGGTGAGTCTTAAGACGCACGCGACTTCTCTCTCTGTAACCTCCCCCCCCCCTCCCCCCCTCCAGCTTTTCTATTTTTACAGCCCTTGGAAACAAGGTCTAGTGTCGGGGAGGCCTGTAGTATGAGGTTGCTAGTTATTTGGGTTTAACGCCGAGCAGGCAACTAAGGCCATCTCACGGCGGGGTATGAGGTTGAAGGTCCCAAACAAAAAGTTGGACCCCCCCCCCCCCCCCCACGAGGTAACTGATCCGCCCCTGCAATGATGTTATGACTGGTTTAGCAACATAGGGCACCTGCATTTTGGCACTAATACATTGGATTCATCTTTATGTCCGTGTATCGCTGAAGAAAAGGCCTTTGTATTGGTCATTCATTTAAGGTAAGATTCCCTCTTCCTTTTTTTTTTTTTTTTTTCTTTTTTTTTTTTTTTTTGGGGGGGGGGGGGGTGATGTGGGGGGGGGGGGGGGGCAGGGTGTGGAGTCGGGGGACGATGGGTGGGTGATGACGTTCGCGTTATGTCGAATTACTACGGGAGAAATAATAATAAAGATAATAATAATGCAGCGCGTTATGTAGGTGTTTTATCCCAGTTGCAAATTGAAACGCGGCCGCAAACAGCCGATTTCCGAAATAAGAAGTACGCCAATACCGCACGTGTTGCGACGAAAACAGTGGATCAAAGGCCCGGACAAACTTGCGATGTGGCATGTTTGTCCGGACCTTTAATCCACTGTTTTCGTTGAAACACGTGCAATTTGGACCTACTTTTCATTTCCATAAATCGTTTTTTGAGTTAAGCAAGCACGCTAAACTGAAATACTGACGCGCATTCACTCACACACTGAGCACAAAACATGGTGCTATGGGCACGCACAAGCGAGCTACTAAGGTTTTGGACAATTGGGTTATTTCACGGTCTTTGAAATATAGATAACGTTTATTCTAATGTACTGCAAAATTACAGGCCTATCTCCACCCTTCCCTTTGTTTCTAAAATCCTCGAGATGGTTGTTTTAACTCAGATGTTGAAGTACCTCCAAGAAAATTCTCTCCGACATCCCTTCCAGTACGCATACTTACCTGGCCGCTCCACTGAAACTGCCCTGATTAGAATCTTAAACGATCTCCTTTGCGCTGTCTGTCCTGACTCTCCTCGATCTGTCCGCAGCCTTTGATACTATCGATCACTCCATTCTTCTGCCTCTTCTTCACTTTGACTATGGCTTCTCTGACCGTGCTTTATTGGCGGACTCTGGATGAAGTCATATCTCACATACCGGCGCCGTCTAGTTGTCTCTGTCAACGGCTGTCACTGACTCTGCCCCAGCCCCACTACCGTTTTCGGCGTGTCCCAAGGTTCTGTGCTCGGGCCAGTTTTCTTCATTCTGTATATGCAGCCGTTAGCTACTAATTTTTTTTTCAAAGTACTCTGTTAGACATCATATGTTTGCTGATGACACACAGTTGCACGATTCTGGTCCCGTTCCTGAACTAGTCGTTTAATTTCCAACATGGAAAACTGTCTGACAAGTTAAAGACTGGATGATTAGCAATAAACTCCAGCTGATAATGGTAAAACAGAGCCCATGCTTAGTCACAACTGGTGTGCGTCCTTCGCTATTGTCCTGTCTTCCCAGTCACATCTGTGTCTGTCAAACTGAATCAAATCACTCAAGTTTCTCTGTGGCAAAAACCTATGTGTCTTCATTGACAGACACCTCAAAATGGATGAGTGGTGAAGTATGTTAGTCATATGTGCAGGGATCAGCTTTTATTGAACCGTTTGGCGCATTAGCAGTACTGGTAGACCGTAAGTATCTGACGCCCGAAGCAACTGCCACCCTGGTCTCCTCCTTTGTTTTATCACGGTTATGGCCGTTAGACTACTGTAACTCCCTCCTTTCCGGCCTGCCTGGCCCAGCTAGATAAACTAGTGCAGAGAGTGCAGAACAGTGCTGCCCGTTTAATTTAGTTCTGCGCGTGCCGGCGTAAGTATCCGCCCCGCCCCGGCTTAAGAAACTCCACTGGCTGCCCGTACAAGAACGCATTCTGTATAAACTGTCCTGCATGTCCCGGCCAGAGGCCGGCGGGACGACCGAGAGAGTTTCTACAAGCGCCGATAGAAAACCTACCTGTCAGGTCTGTATATATATATATATATATATATATATATATATATATATATATATATATATATATATATATATATATATATATATATATATATATATATATATATATATATATATATATATACATGCTCCATCTCAAGTTGTTTACCGCTACCATTTCATCTTGACATACTAACTTACTAATACTACTGAGGAGTATGATCATTATATATAGGTAAGGCACTACAACACCGACATCTTTGTTTACCTTGCATATTACCAACGTTTCACTTACTTACTCACCGTAACCCACACCTATTACTTAATTTCATACCATAGTCTACGGATGTCTCTGTGACTACGTTTTGTAAGCTACTATGAGAATGTTCTGCTTTGTATCCCTTCGATTACTTGTAGATGCACTGTATGTTGCATAGGATATATGATTTTTTTTTAAAAAAGTACCTTCAGATTCTTTCATGGAACATCAAGGGGCTAAAGGAGACAATAGACGGACTAAGAATTAACAAACTCGAGTAGAACCTGAAGTAACCAGACGCCGACTTGAAAGATATGACATAATATTCCTACAAGAAACCCATCAAGACGATAGTTGTGAAACGTCCGTTCCGGGATTTTCGAGCGCTATATCATTCCGCAGACAGAAAAGGGCGGGAAGATCACACAAAGCCTCGGGCGGCATACTAGTACTGATCAAAGAAAGCCTACGAGAGAGCGTCAAATGTCTGCCATGTAGCAACAGCGACATTGTTTGGCTCCAAATTAAAACGGACGAAACACGCGAGACACCGCTATACATCGGCAGTGTATACATTCCCCCCGAAAACTCCACATACGGCAGAGACCATACCGCGGGGATCTGGGATAAACTACAGCATGATATTGATTATTTCTCGTCATCCGGCAGTTATACTCTGCAGAGATTTTAACGCCAGGACAGGTTCGCATGCCGACTTCATCCACCTAGACAGCTTAGGAAACCAAAACCATCTGCCGGAACACTGACTACCAGTTCGATAATATGCATGCCATCCATGGACGCCACGGTCCACAAACACGGCAGGCGGATAACGAATATATGTCTGGATAGCAACCTCTTCATCCTAAACGGCCGGAACCTTGGCGACCTGACAGGTAGATTCACCTGTCACTCGCCACAGGGGAGTAGCGTTGTCGACTACTTTGTTTGCAGCCAGCAGCTCTCCGTGGACGTAGTCAGTGAAGCTCACTGTTAAAGCTGAGAAACAGTCACAAAACTCCGCCCCGCACGTGTTTTAAAAAAACTTTGCAGGACCCAGCGAGGGCCCTGTCTTCGTGAACGTTCGGCGAACTTCGGCAAACCGGTTTGCAACCCAGTTGACTGAGTTTTCAACTGCGTTTGTCGTGCTGGCAAAACTCCCGTGAGAAAGACAGGCCACTTCCTGTTCGCAGCGAGTGCGCACCGCGATCACTGATCTAAACCAGCGATATTTTTACTGACATCAACAGTAGCAGACGACAACCGACCACCCGACGGACAGAGCAGGCCATTTGTGTCTTGCCTGGACGCACACTGGATATGGACCAGGCCGAGCTATCCGTAAGTTACACAGTACAGCCTGAAGCTTTATTTGATATCGGAAGGGTGAGGAAGGAGGGGTTATTTGTCGTTTTGTGTTTGTTGTTATAATATCTCTCACTCACTCTCTCTCTCTCTCTCTCTCTCTCTCTCTCTCTCTCTCTCTCTCTCTCTCTCTCTCTCTCTCTCACACATCCACTTTACTGTGTTGGATGTACATCACAATGCTTCTTTATTTATTTATATTATCCTATATTGGACTGGATGTACGTGTTGACAAAATTCGTTCACAACTACAAAGTGTCAGGAGTCATACTTACAGCATGTACAGCCGTGCATTCTGCCATCATAGTCCCCAGCGCGTAAAATCCGTGGCTGTCGGTCAGTTTCAAAGTGTCACAGAATCGTCTGCTGTTGTCCGATCTGCTAATCGCGATGATTTCCGTGCAACAGGAAGTGGTCTGTCGTTTTCCGAGAGTTTTGCAAGCTCGGGATACGCAGTTGCCAACTCCGTCAACTGTGTTACGAACCGATTTGACCCACTTAGGGGCAGGGCCCAAGCTGGGTCCTGTAGTCTTTTTAAAACACGCGCTGGGCGGGTTTTTCTCATTGCACCTCAGCTTTAAAGACCTAACACCGTACTCAGACCACTGCCCGCTAGAACTCGGGATATATGTGACGTTGAAAAACAAAAACAAGCGCAACATAGCACGAACCCCCAGCAACTACGCGGCACAAACAGACGCGGCTAAACAATACACATGGGATAAAGACTCAGCGGATAATGATGCGCGCGCGCTCCTGTCAGCCGAGGTACAAGCGCTGCTAGACGACGTCACAAACATAACAGGCCACTCTAACCATATCGCGGATAAAGTAGAAGATATGGTACAATGTCTCTCAAAGGCGTTGATCGGAGCCGCGGAGCCGGCTGTCACTGAGACAGAAACCGCGGCCCGGTTCTCTCCGTAAACATAGGAGGAAAAAGACAACAAAGAAATGATTCAGTCAAGTCTGCATAGGGATGAGAAAGGACCTGAAATCTCTGCTCAACGCAGTAAATAGAAATCCAGGCAACTTCGAACTAAAATCCAAATACTTCAGTAAGAGGAAAACCTATAATAAATTCATCAAGAAGACAAAAGCCGAATACAAAAGAAAACTAGTGGATACCCTTAACGAAGCAATAGAAAAAGACCCAAATGCAATCTGGGCAGCAGTAAGAGAACTAAACAATGTAGATACCCCAGTAGGTGCAGGAAAAACGACAGTCAACGCTGCAAAATGGCTAAGCCACCTAGAGAACATAGTAGCTAGAGAGGCTGACGTTCAAGAGGAGAGAAAACGAGAGGTAAAAGCTAAACTGGAGTTTAAAGAGAAAGAACCATGTTTCAATAGCTTAGATTTCCTAATCACCAACAAAGAAATAGAAACAGCTGTCAAACATCTAAAAGTGAAACGGGCAGGAGGCAAGGACGGCATCTCCAAGGAAATGATAAAAACCAGCCTGCCCCACACTATCAACAGCCTGAGAGCTTGCTTCAACGCTATCCTAACCTCGGGGCACTACCCGCCCTTGTGGAGAACAGGTGTCAGTATCCCACTCCATAAAGGGGGAGACGCGACTGACCCAAATAACTACCGAGGCATAACTCTCACAAGCGCACTTAGTAAGCTGTTTTGCCAGGTCATCAACGAGAGAATAGTCAACTACCTCGAACAAAATAAACTTTACGCCCCGGAACAGGCGGGATTCAGAAAAACGCAAAGGACCACAGACCAGATATTCGTGCTCAAACACATAGTCGATAAATACCTAAAGTCCCCAAACGGCAGACTATACTGCTGCTTTGTGGATATGCAAAAAGCTTTCGACAGTGTGTGGCATGAGGCTATGCTATTAAAACTCCTAGACCTAGGCATTGGCGGGCTCTGCTACAACGTAATCAGAAACATGTATAGTCAGTCAACTGTGTGCACGAAAGTACTCGGCGGGTACACACAAGACATACCTTTAAAAAAAGGGGTGCAACAAGGAAATAATCTAAGCCCTACTCTGTTCAATATTTTCATCAACGACCTCCCAAATTGCTTAAAGGACGAAGACTCCCCAACCGTTAACAACACGACAGGTACTGAAATACCGTGCTTACTGTACGCAGACGATCTAGCGGTTATGTCCACTACAAAAGCTGGCCTCCAGAACAAATTAATTAAACTATATAAATACTGTGAAGACTCCCCAACCGTTAACAACACGACAGAGTAGGGCCTGACTGTCAATAAATACAAAACAAAGATAATCGCATTCGCACGAGCAGCACCAAAAGTAACCACCGTATTTAGGTATGGAAACGACTTAATAGAAACTGTGGATACATACAAGTACCTAGGGGTAATGTTTAATAACAAAGGCAGCTTTACATCAGCACAAGACCACCTAGGGAGACAAGCCAGCAAAGCCGCTCATACCCTTAAACGCTCACTATACAAACAAAACCTACATACTAAAACGATAATGCAACTTTTTGACTCTCTACTGGTCCCTGTCGCAACATATGCATCAGAAGTATGGTTCCCTTTCACACGAAAGGCAAATAGTATTGACAGTGATCTGAGTCACCTCTTCGATGACTGCACGAAGGGACAAATGCCTCACGAGTGCATTCAACTGAAATTTGCTAAGTCATCTTAGGCATCCACAAAAAAGCTATGAATATTCCGGCCCTAGCTGAGATCGGACAGTTCCCTGTGAGCATCAGAGTATCGGTCCAAGTGATAGGTTTTTGGCTTCACATGCTAAACTCTGATAGCACCTCCTACCTCAACAGGCGTATCACGAACAGCTCGAGACCACCGCCCCGTGGGTCGCTTTTACAAGACAAATTCTCTGCTCACTGGGCTTCCGCCACGTGTGGGATAACCAGTGTACATTCAGGGGAACCTCACTTAAAACAACCCTCCATAGAAAACTAGAAGAGCAATACGGCACTAGATACTGGAACAGAATTAAGCGGAGCAACACATCTAGACTGGCATTCTATAACAAAGCAACTGATAAATACGAAATACAAAGCTACCTTATGCACACAAAAATACGAGAACACAAACAAGCCCTCACCAAGTTACGAGTAAGTGCCCACATTCTAGAAGTAGAAAGAGGCAGGTACACAAACACACCCCGGGAACATAGACTATGTCGCGCGTGTGGAGTAGTAGAGGACGAAATTCACATGCTAAACGATTGTAGCTTATATAATCAGCTCAGAACTCAGCTAGCTCTAAGTACAGACTGCCATAAGCCAAGCCAACTACTAGCCAGGGAGGATGCACAATGCACTCTAGCAAAGTTCGTATTTGACTGCTTCTCCATAAGGGAGAGAAACGTAACGATCATACAGCATTGATACTGCGTACCCTCCTCTCTCTTCTTTTCTTTTTCACGCCCAGGACCGTCGAGACGCTACAAGACCGAACGGAACCACGGACCACGGACCACGCGAAAATCATCGGCGGAGGAATAATACAGACGGAACTCCACGAACAAAGACGCCGCGCGGTGAACACCAAT
Source organism: Semisulcospira habei (assembly GCA_036245525.1). Classification (NCBI taxonomy): domain Eukaryota; kingdom Metazoa; phylum Mollusca; class Gastropoda; family Semisulcospiridae; genus Semisulcospira; species Semisulcospira habei. The sequence goes on from BTPG01000003.1 coordinate 162,637,817, forward strand.
GAACTGACTTACTGCCGACAGAAATGTGCAAAATTCCGTGTGGACTGAAGAAGCTTAAAGAATGATATAAAGTAATGTACATGATAGTTGTCCGATCCATCTGTGTCCTTTGGCCCCAATGGGCCCCTCGACAATAAACGTTGTTCTTGTTCTTGTTCTTGTGCTGTAACTCTATCAGCCTGACCTCCTGCCTATATCTCTGACTTACTCCATCTGTATACTCCATCTCGCACCCTCCGATCCGGCTTCTCTGACACACGGCGTAACTGAATTTTGCCTTCCCAATTGATTTCAAATGTAAAACACGTCAGTGGCGGTCGTGCCGACTTCTCCCATCTTGACCCCGCCACTTGGAACAGCCTCCCTGCCCCTCAGTGTCCGTAACTGTCAAACGCTCTCATCATTCAAATCACTTCTGAAAACGTGACCCACCTCTACAACGCTGCCTTTTACTAGTTCTCGTCATTTCCCCAGCCATGCACAATTCATCACCAATGTCACGTGTGTGTGTGTGTGTGTGTGTGTGTGTGTGTGTGTGTGTGTGTGTGTGTGTGTGTGTGTGTGTGCCGTGTGTGTGTGTGTGTGTGTGTGTGTGTGTGTGTGTGTGTGTGTGTGTGTGTGTGTGTGTGTGTGTGTGTGTGTGTTCGCGAACTCATGTGTGTTTGCGAATGTGTGTTCGCGTGTGTGCATGTTAGCTGTTAGCTATTTCATTGAATCAGCGCTTAGCGAGCTATACTTTTAGAATAAGTGCATAACACATCTCATTTCAGTATTATTATTATTATTATTATTATTATTATTATTATTATTATTATTATTATTATTATTATAACATGGACTGAAACCGGTACGAACTCCACCAGGGAGGCCCCTTTGGGGGCTTAACTGCCTGTCCCAAGTCAGGATAAAGGAGGAGGGTTAGGCGTGGGGCTAGCGACTCCACCCTGTAAAAAGAAACTTGCTACGGAAACGACAACAAGGGAAAAAGCGACAACCGGCGCTGGGAGCGAAGCAGACCAGGAAACTGGACTTATGACGGATGGGGACCAACGTCTCCACCCCGATAGCGGAACTCCTGATGGAGATGGCTAGGCCACGTTTGCAGAATGTCACCCGACTTATTACCAAGGGTGGCACTGAGACGGACACCACAGGGGAAGAGAAACCGTGGGCGACCAAAGGAGACGTGGCGCCGAACCGTGGAGCGAGAGCTCAAGAACAGAGGCCTTACTCTGCAAACAGCACCCAAAATAGCATCTGACAGACAAAAGTGGCGCTCCCTTGCCGTCGCCTCAAGCACCAGACGGCGCAGAGAGGACTGAATGAATGAATGATGAAACCGGTACAAAAGGGAGGAAGAGCCGGAGTATCCTGGAAAAGTTCTAACCCCTGACGGTCCGCCCGAACAGTTATAGCCTGGCGGTGACACCGGCTTACGAGAGGACAATTTGTAAGTCCGACGCTGGAATCTGATGATCGAACCTCGCACCTCTCACGTAGGTGGCAGGCGCTTTGCCACTGCGCCACGGACCGCCTCGGTTTCGCAAACTGACACTTGTGAGCTGATGCATCGACACAAAAAAAATGGAAAATATCTTTTAAAATATTCGCTTAGTCTTTTTTTCTGACACGACATGATAACAGTAATTAATACTTTTAAACTTGTTTAAAGTCGATGATTTCGCATTCATTATTTCTAACGTTGAGGCGTTACGCTGAGAAAAACATGCGGTTAACTCATTCTACCCCAACACCGAAATCCCCACATTTTGCCGTTGTCCTCTGAAGACTGCACTCTAGTGCAGGACACAGATCGACCATGATAGTTCAAGGGTGATGCCAGAATAGCTTGGCGCCCATAGGCGCCAAGCTATTCTGGCATCACCCTTGAACTATCATGGTCGATTCTTATCTTGCTGTGGTGTGTCTGGGGTAGAATGAGTTAAAGCGACCCCCTCCAGGCAGTAAATGGTTTAATAAATAGCAGTGTTTCCCGTTTGATAAATGTCGGTTCTTAGTATGTCTTACCGACACTAATGCTGGACAAAACGGCTAACGCAAATTATGAAGTTAGATTGTCGTTAAATGAAAGACTTTTCTGCTCTTCAAGTTTGTATACGGGAGAGTTCCTTGCGCCTTTACGCTCAAAAGGCAGTGGAAACCCTTTAATGCATGTGCCCACTCATATGGATTGTGAAAAGAAGGGTAGAAAAGTCTGAGTTGAAGAAAAACAACATGGATAACCTTTTGTAACGACGAGTTTTAGAAAACAAAGTCCGCGATGGAGCAGATTCCTTCAAAGAACTTGATGAAAAGGCGTTAGTCAAGGTTTCGCGAGGACTATAGTCGGTATATTCACGAACAGTCGGCAGAGGCACGCGCACTGTACACTTAACTCATTCTACCCCAGACACACCAAAGGAAGATAAGGATCGACCAAGATAGTTCAAGGGTGATGCCAGAATAGCTTGGCGCCCATAGGCGCCAAGCTATTCTGGCATCACCCTTGAACTATCATGGTCGATCTGTGTCCTGCACCGCAATGCAGTCTTCAGAGGACAACGGCAACATTTTAGGATTTCGGTGTTGGGGTAGAATGAGTTAAAGAGTGGAAAATGCCGTATAGACAAACACTCTACAATGTCTATGGTACAGATACCCGGATTGACTGATTTCATGAAAGCCTACGTGCATATACACACGAGCGCTCAAAATAAAAAGGACGTCTATACCTGTTTTGACATTCTCTCTCTCTCTTCTTCTTTTTAACAATTATTTATCGTTTCTTCCACCACACCTATCTGCCAGTGACGCCTGTTCAGGCATTCAGAGAATCTTTTGTGATTCATTCTGCTAGATAGAACGTCTCAACAATAACGATATAGTACCGCTCCTCACTACCATTTTGTATAGGTCTGATCCCGTACCCACAACAAACAAAACAAATCGAACTGGGGCCAAGTTTCCGCCTGGTTAACGTTTGTGTTCGACGAAAGGGAGTAAATTACCAGTCGCATACTGACTAAATCGGATGCCTTCCTAAATCCCAGCTCAGTATCTTTCAACAATTCAACAAGAGGCGTAGGTTCTCGTGAGCCCCTGCAGTTGCAGGAGCTCGCGAGGATCTATGCTTTTTGCAGATGGAGGCGACTGAGCCTCCAGGAACTGGTTCAGTTTTAACCCTCGTTTGAATAGGCAAAACTAAGTGTGGAACGATGCAGAAAATTTATAGCAGTGTTTTGTTACGATTGACCCATATTGGTAATGGATAATACTGCGAATCATTTTATGGTTTGCCGTTCTTGCTCTGATCTATAGAAGTTGAAAAGGAAGTAAGAACTAAATACGGAATCGGCCAAATTTTTTATTATTACTGCGTTGCTACAACTGATCCGGTTCATACTGTTTTGTGCATTGCCAGAAATCTTGATGGGCTGTTGCGACCTAGAGACCCACAGATCTATTTTAGTTGAAATCTGACACACCAAAGTTATGTTTTACAAAATGTACACTCATTTTCGAAGCTTTTCAACCGGCCTTATTATCGCAGTGTATTTTACCCGCTATCGGTGGTTTCGGAACAAAACAAACCTCCATGACATACGCAACTAGATCATAGATATTTTGTCGAGTGAACTTGTTCTTTGTTGTTGTTGTTGTTGTTGTTGTTGTTGTTGTTGTTGTTGTTTTAAATCTGTACCACACAAAGTCATTCTTGTCCTCTCCCTCCTCCGGCCTTTACTTCAAACGTCTTTTGGTTTCTTTATATTTGAGGGTTTCTTTATTTCATGCGGTCCAAGTTAATGCAAACCTGATTCATGATAAATATCATTTTTGGGTCAAAAATCAAAACCGAAGACTGACAATATTAGCTCAAAAACATATAATCACTCGTTTAAACTGAAATGATGGATTATCGAATACCACTGTCAGAAATTCCAGTCCCCGAAACTCAAATAGGAAATAAGTCTAAAAAACGGAAAGTTTGGAGGAAGGTGAAAAATCTACACTCATCATAGACCATCCATGCCAAGTTACAGTCAGACACTTCCTACCGAAATGCCTTTTAGCATCAGCAGACATTGCATGAGTTTATAGAAACTATAGAAACATTTTTTTTTCCATTTTCGAATGTTTTAGCCAAATCTGACCCATGATGAACATTTTCAAGTCAAATTCATTGCAACAATCATTATATAAAAAAATTAAAAGAGAGGGATAAGGCAGAGCTAGAGGTACATTAAATGTCCGTGTCAGTAAAAGTTTTTTTTTAAAATTTTTAGTATAGCCATTTTATGTGATCAAGTGCTGAGGTAGTGCACTGTCCTGAAAAAGACCGGAGCCACAGTGTGTATGACAATATGCACATAACAAGGCATAGCGGTCAATGCTTTGCAATGTGTGTTTTTCGTCTTTGAAGAGCGGCGAAACCACGGTGAATAACCGATGCATTCCGCATTGATAGAACATAAGACTGACATAGTACTGACAACTTTCTGACACTTCGTACCGCACGCTGGAACATCGTACCACATGCTCAAACTTCGTACTGGTCGAACAATTCCAGGGTAAATTTCATTAAAAGTAGACCCTGATACGCCAATTTTGCGACTGGAATGCAAAGAACACATATACTGTAATCAAAGGGACTATACGTGTATCAGCTTCTTAAGGCCCACTACCGCCGTAACTGTTCAAAGATAAACCTTGTGCAACAGGTCTAGTTATGGTTCATTTAGACACAGGGGAATCCAGTTCAGCACACGTCGTCTTTATATCAAGTAATTTCTGACAAAGCCTTCACTCCGTTACAACACTATATGTACGAACAGCAGCCTAAAAATAGATTGACGCGCTAACGGCTGTGCCGCAAAATAAAGTGTTCTTACGCGTGTGCGCTTTCTGCGTGTCCAGACTGCCCGGCGTTGCAGTTCATTGGGCGTGTCGCCGAGGCATAACAAACACAAATAGTGCTGCAATTTGTCTTTAGTTTTACGCGTAATGGTGCTTTCAGTAGTTTTATTCAAGCCACGAAGCGGAAATAAAACTGAATGGATTCAAGCAGGAAAGTACGGCTAGAAATGCGCTTCTACCGTGGAAAGCATTCATAGTCTCTTCTACAAAATTACATCGTGGTCAGTCCCTCCGAGGGATTGGCCACCATGTTATTTTGCAGTAGAGCTCGGCGGTTTCCACGGAGGGACTGGTAAAAGAAGCTAGCTGCAGCTGCAGAGTCTAATGATAATCTCTACTTCTTGCCAGGAGCGATCGACTCCATTTGCATACATAGCTTTTCGGACGTAGGAAGTCACTCCAGTCGCATCTACGCCTATGTTAGCTCGGAAGATCTTAAAAGTGGAACATTTTGTAGTTGAAACTCTTACAGAAGCTTGTTACTGGCTGGTCCTGACTGCATGCGAAACGGCCGCTCACGGTACAGTTCCCCAGCCAGTCTATTCCATCTGCAAGAGACACAGATTCACAAGAGCATCTGCTGACGCAGGTGCTCATGAGAATCTCTATCTCATGCCTGAAAGATCGGTTCCAGTTGTTCCCCTTGAAGTTTTCAGTTCGTTTTGGGTTAAAGCGTGCGATAGTATCCTTCTGAACTGCAGCCCACAGCCGCACACAGGCTAAAAGGCTCAAAGCGCAAGACAGGGTGACATTCAAGCCGTGACAGCCAGGTGTTGCAACTGCAGCTTTTCACTGTGTGGACTTCTTTTTCGGCTCATTCCCATTCTTTTTACGATGTGAGCATTGCGCCAGTGGAGATTTCAAGTGCAGGTCACGTCTCCAGTGCTCTAGAGCAGAGGTTCTGACTGAATACTGCCGTGAACTTTGGGGGTAAAATGCACAAACGCAATTTTAAATCAATGTCGGAGCCCTCCAGGCAAGCTGGCATTTTTATTTGAACTTCGTCGGCAACCAACGCATTATCGAAGATTGAAGTTTTACAACGAAGTGTCTAAGAACGGAGATTCAGTCAATTTCACTGCTGGAGTGACGCAAGAGAATTTAAGGTCAAGGTGAAAATCATCATAATCTGCTATTTGAACCCTGTGAATTTTTCACCGTGGCCTAAAAGTAATTTCACTGCGCCGTTCATGGAACTTGAAATGTGTGATAGGAATAACACAAATTATTGGATTTCATACTTGTGATAGAAAAGTGTTTTCAAAATAAGAAAGATATACCGTGTGACCATGGAGTGCGATTGCATCAACATGGTGTCGTCTGTTTTCATCTGTGTGGTGGTTGTTGTGATACAAATATCAGGTAAGTCGAATCGAAAGAAACGCTGTTGCGTTGATAAAGGCATATGCGATCAAAACCTGCAACGTACATTTGTTTTATTGAGTTTTATTGTGATTTCTTTTCAAACTCATTTTAATATAACAAAACAATTAAAAATAAATAAATAAAAAAGGTGTTTAGGGAGATTTCTAATATATGATAGGCGGGGGCAGGGGATCTGTTTGTCTGTCCAGCGCTGAGTAATTCCCCTTGGTATGTGTACAATTCTGCCAGCGCTAGCCTCACCTATCTGGTTTGTGAGTAATATATGATATATAATTCAGAATGATGAAATTCGTTTGAAAATAAAAGATAAATTCAATGTTCACTTTCTCTGAATAAACCTTTTGTAGAAACTACTATGCTACCCGATCAACAAAAAAAAAAAAAAAAAAAAAAAAAAAAGGAATACAGTAAACAGACGGTTTAGCATTAAATTACTACGTGTAACTACGTATTTTATCAAGATAAATAAATGAATTTTGGAAAAACAATACTTAATTTGTTATAAAATTGAGAGTCCTGCACAAGTCTGTACATTCACAATTGTACGACCAAATTAAAGAAGACCTCAAAAGAACTCAGTGCCATGGGGTTAATGTACATAGTTTACCAAATACGAGTAATCGTAATCTGTCCGAACTCCCTATGAGCAAAGGGAACGACGCACCAAAATATGCCACAGCGACACCTGCCGCAAAAAATACTTCACACATATTACTAACAGGCATACTGACAAGCAAAAGAAATGCGACATTTTAGGAATCGTTGTAAACACTTTAACGTTTCTGGTGATTCCAAAAATGTCGCATTTCATTTGCTCGTCAGTATATGAAGACTTGAAATCCTTTGTACCTGTCAGATACGTGTCTTAACTCATTTAAGGCGCGCACCGCATCACTGAACAGCTGCGGAAGTGTACAGCGTTGCCGATGGCAACGCTATACACTTTCGCAGCTGTTGATGTTTGGCGCATTGAACGAATTAATTCTTATGTACGGGACATAGGCCTACATCTCATTCTTGTTCGCGTGCCACGTAAGACGATGCGAAGCCTCGAGCCATTATGAGGGAAATCAACGCAGGATGTCCGTCATAATACACATATTAATGAACCACGCAGTAGTCAATCATATAAAGATAGCACAAAATGTCATATTTTCTCATATGTGGTCTAATCTGCATTAAATCCTAAAATGAGCTGACTTTCATTTTTCATGAAAATGGCTCGGTGTTTAGGGCAGCAGGAAGCACAGGCGCTCGATGGTGTATGACAGCGGACATGAACAATCACGCTCTGACAAAAGAACTTGCAATATTCACTCTAGTAACCACAGATAACACAGAGGAGACCAGTGGATGGGTTGTTTAGTGGGGGAAGGTAGTAAAATATACAGAACTACAAAACCGTAACTAAAACAGGCCTACTCTTGAAAGCACAAGTCTATTGTTATATGCATATTGATAGACCTATGTTGAAAGTCAACGCGAATCGTCTGTAATAAACTGAATGAATGTTCTGTATGGTTTGTCTTTATTTTTTCTTCTTTTAATCTACTTTCCGTGTTGCTTTTCATCTTATATTCAACAACATTTGTAAACTGTTGTACTTTGCGACATTGCCTTGTAGTAATGATGTATTCTTTTCAAGTTTCGTCAGATTAACCCTCTTGTGCATTGCCGAACAGTACCATTGGCTGCATGTACATTAATTAACTCAATAAAGGTACCCTGCATCAATAGCTGCGGAAGTGCCGTATAGCGTCGCCAAGGGCAAGGCTATACGACGCTTCCACAGGTACTGATGCTTGGCCCCTTGAATGAGTTAAGAGAGAGAAAAGGAAACCTTCAGATAAAACTACTCTAATCTGCTGTTGCATGTATCATATGTATAGGCGAGAGAGGGCGTCCATAATAAAACATGGTTCCAGATAATGACAGATGTTTCGGACACTCACAGAATGACACATTACTGTATAATGTCCTTTAACATATCTCTTTTGTGGAGTAATGTCAGGAAAGAACAACGAATACCTCGTTTTTGGGCAATACATGCCAACTTTACCTTTGGATCACGTCAACTGCACAATAACCACTGACGTTGACAATTGACCGTCCTAATTTTGCATGTCTTGTTCTCTCCCGTGTCACACTCCTACAACATCACCAGAAGAAGTATATTGCTACGACACCCGTAAAATGACACCAGTGAGCTTGTGTCAGTTATAAGGTTCACAATTAGCCTTTTCCCGTTATGTGTATAACCTTACGATGAACTACGTACGAATACTTGAATAACTGTAAAATCTTTGTTGAAATGAATTTTTTTTTCTCTCAACAGAAATGGTCCTCTCTAGTCCTACACGTATCTGCGTCCATACAATATAGATAGGCGCAGAAATAGTAGCCAAGTCCCTAAAACACGCCCCGGATGCCAGTAAAACTGAAATATCAGTACTGCAAAATGAAGAGTATACGAATGTGGACATGAAGAAGAATCAATCGATTAAAACAAAAGATTGCACGGTAGTAAATGAACAAACGAGAAAACAAGAAAGAAAGTCAGTAATGGCAATAATTGAATTTGCTTTTAAGAAAGAGAACTGTTCCACTATTAGTCACCGACTATGTGAGAGAGAAATACTAAAATTAAAACTCTGATCAAATGAAACGCACAGCCAGTTTAAATAATTTCCGCACCATTTGCTTGTGTACTTCCCTGGCAGACCCACTTGGGGACTACACCACAAGTGCACTTCTATTAAAATGAGATGCTGAGCATCTCATTTGAATATAAGTGTACTTGTGGTGGATCTATCTGGAGAGTTCACCCCGCAAAATGTACTGATAAACATTCTCCCATATTTCAGGTCAAGTGAACGCAGCGGGAACATGCACCTTTCAGCAAGGATCGACGTCCGTGGTGGCTTACTGTGAAAGCGGTTGCTGCGATACAGCATGCTGCTCATCATCTACAGACTCCGGAGTTGAGTAAGTCATTAACCCATTACGCACCCTGACGCACTACAGCAGGAGATGGGTCGACCATGATAATTCAAGGGTAGTGCCAGATTAGCTTGGCGCCCTTGAATTATCATGGTCGATGCATCTCCTGCAACTGGTGCATAGTCATTAGATGACGCCTCCAAAATTTGGGAAATACGGCCGTCGGGCTGAAGTAGTTAATCCCGCCGCTGCCGGGACACTGTGTACACCATTTATTTTGGTCAAACCTCCCCCCCCCCTCCCCCCGACCCCCCAACCGCCCCTAACAAAGTGGACCTAATAAAAACTTAGCAGGTCCACTTTGGCTTGTCCAAAATGCTTCCCACCAAACAGCAAAATTAAATACGTAGACTCGTATGCCCCCCACCCCCACCCCCTTTAAGACAGCGGGTGCCCAGTGGGTCTACACATCCTTTTTTTCTCGATACACTGGCATGCTCCCTTTAGATGTAATGGCGGTATTTCCGGCGTGCTCAGGTTAAAACTAGCAAGGTTTCTTTTTTGAGGGTGATATCAGTTTATCTGAATAGTTCTTAACCCTTTGGCTGACGGCAGTGCTATTTGTCGAGGCGATTCTTACAGAAAAAAAAGCTACCGACGGCTGAACTTAAACATAAATGGCCGATCATTTTCCCGATGTTTCATACTTAACATTGTTTTTTTGTTACCTACAGCACTACCTTGATCCTCATCATACTTGGCGCTGTCGTCGCTGTTGTTCTCGTTATCCTCATTATCGTGGCTGTCGTCTGTTGCCTAAAAGACAGAAAGAAGGACAGACAGATTCAAAAAGACGTCGAAATCATACAGCTGACAGAATCGCCTGCGAGCGGCGGTAAGACTTACTGAATCCATTTTCTTCCTAGTAGTAGAACGTCAACAAATGATTGTATAGAATCGAAATATGCAGCTTCCAGATAATGAATGTTTATTTGTTTATTCACCGTCACGTTCCACGTGGTTTCGAAAAAACTAAAACCTCGGTTAAACGAAGTACACTATATGGGACAAACCCGCCTTTTATAGCACGGATAAAGGATTGGGGTGGAAAAATGACGGGTTAATCCATTCATTGCCATGAAACGCAAAAACATGTGTCTCTTAACTCATTCTACCCCAGACACACCACAGAAAGATAAGGATCGACCATGATAGTTCAAGGGTGATGCCAGAGTAGCTTGGCGCCTATGGGCGCCAAGCTATTCTGGCATCACCCTTAAACTATCATGGTCGATCTGTGTCCTGCACTGCAATGCAGTCTTCAGAGGACAATGGCAAAATTTAAGGATTTCGGTGTTGGGGTAGAATGAGTTAATTCAGGGCAAATTCAGCACTGATTATTCCCATTCATACAAGAAACATAGATATTTTTTTCATAGGATCAGCAGGTGGCAAAGAACGTCATGAGCTCCCGCATCTGTTGGGACTGTTGATGTTCTTTGTAATGCAGTTGGGTAGTGCTTGAATTTTTCCGGCAGTCAAGCGGTTAAATGTGAGGAAGGCATTTAACAAAAATAAACTCAGTCACTCATTTGTACACGTTTTTGTTTTTTCTTTCTCGTTTACTGTTGCAGCTAGCAGTCAGGACAGTTCAGAACGACCCAGATTGCACAGGGAAAAGGCCATGTTGGTGGTGGATAAAGCACATAGAAAGTCTTCGTCACACAGCGAAGGTGGTGATGCTTCTCCTAAATCAAAATATTCCTCCACGCGACAAAAAAGGCCAGACTACAAAAGAGAAAGTGCATTTTTTCAAAACGAAGTGACGCCGTCACCGCCCGTGAAAACTGTGTCAGGCATTGTCAGCAGTAGGGCGTCGAAATCTAGACAAAGATCAGACTCTATTCTACCTCAGGTGATTGAGGTCCGGGAGCCAGACGATGTGGAAGCTGAAGAGTCCGTATGATGGACCAAGTTCTAAATGAGGACGATCCTGGCCAGCAAGAGGCATAGATTCGCATTAGCCCCTGCGGTCACAGGGGCTAATGAGAATCTATAACTCTTGCGGATTGAAGGATCCGTGTTCCTTAATAGCCCTAAGCGCTCCCGGAGCTTTCTCAACATTGCATAAACCGTTTGACAAATATCAATACCTGATATATATATATATATATATATATATATATATATATATATATATATATATATATATATATATATATATATATATATATATATATATATATATATATATATATATATATATATATATATATATATATATAATGTGTTTTAATGCCTTATAACGAGTGGCTACGATTGTTATTTCGTTCATAACTGCGTGATTGCACCACTTTGTGCCCGTTTTACCGCTGAGAAGTGTAACGCCGCTCAACTACACCAAGCGTCAGAGCTGAGGTAAAAGCTATTTATAGCTCCAAACTCCAGGTCCTCCAGTAAAACAGAAAGTAGCTGGCGATCTGATATAAACGGCCTTTGTGGGGATATCACAATCAGGTGTCTTAGTTAAATCTGTCAGTGAGTGAAACATGCAGTTTTGACCTGAAATCAATGTAACAGCCTGTAATGTTTGTGCGGTCACCACGGACGCACAGTAAGTTTAAGCCTTTGGTTGTCGGTCGTGCATTCTGCCGAGGTGTCTAATCCTGAAGGAATCACCTTGACCAAATGCGCGACCGACAGCCAAATGTTTAACTGGCACTTTATAATAAGGGACCGTCGAACGTTCCTTGAAAAAGTACGTATTTCGACAGAACATTATCGTGGCAAACGAACTCCCGGCCACATATTTTTTTTCCTATGGACTATTCCACAAGCGGTTGGTAGACAAGCACATTGTTACGTGTTGAGTCGTGGTCGTAGTATGACATAGTCACACCAGACGGCACGCACGTAAGGTTCTTTTAAAGAAACTTCACTCAGCTGCAAACCGTAACACGTGGCTTAAGGGTGTAGACCACACTGGAGTAACAGTTCCAACAATATTTTATTGCAGCGATGCGATCTCCACACAATACGTTCACACATGCACCAACACTGACACAATATCTCCTCTGCAAAATGTCTACACTTTGACACAATGCGTCTCTCATACAATGTACATCACCATACACTGCATAACTCCGTCACTGACAATGAAGCACGATATCTTGCGTAGCTCTCTCAATGTCAATGTGCTTACGATACACTGCAATTATACAACTGAACAATGTACCGACGCTGTTACATCGCAATTCTACAACTGAACAATGTACCGACGCTGTTACATCGCAATTCTACAACTGAACAATGTACCGACGCTCAGTGTTACATTGCAATTACTGAACAATGTACCGACGTTGTTACATTGCAATTCTACAACTGAACAATGTACACTCGCGCTTCCTAGCCCCGTCTTATATAGTGTCATGCTTTCCAGAATAATCCAGCAACTTCATACAACACAACCAATCAAAATAGAATACGTAACCGAAACTCATAAATATTAAAGAAAAAGAATACATGGCCAGCTCGTATTTTGGGAAATCCCGGCGCGCTGTAACGTTCACATAAGAGTATGGCAGGCAGTTCACGACCTTGCCCACACTTTCTGGAAGTTTCACGGTCTTTCATAATACATACTGACTGGCTGCTAACTTCACGCGTACAGAAAACAACTATGAGTATTAGAGCGGCTTTAATACTGTGTTGCAAAATGTTGCCTACACTTTGACGTCACATGTGAGGTCACTCGACTTCGCTCGAACGTTCTGGTCTATTCAGTCTCAGCGAATCTACGCATCACAAAAATTGACCGCTCTTCTCCGTGCGACTTTGCTAGAAACTTCCGGACTAATCTTAGCGTATCGTAACAAAGCCAATTCCGCTCTCTGCGCGAACGATAGCGAATCTTATTGAAAAGGTACGTGATTCGTAATCATGATAGCTCAAATAAATATCAGATCGTTTCCTACGATTAATACATGCATGTCCTCACAGAACAACACAACCACAATCGTAACACACATTTACACGATGTGTGATTATTTATTTCTTCTTCACCATCCAAGAAGACAGTGAACGGAAGAGATAGATCTTTATATGGATTATGCGGGTGTATACCCATGGTGACGTGTGTTTGTGTGAGAGGGGAGGGGGGGGGGGGGTACTTCGCAACGGAAGAAGTATGGGCCAAATATAAAACTTGGCCCATACCTTCCCCATGACTACGAGGTATGATCGGTCTCAAACGTTTTACGGACATTGAACCTGTGTGGAAAAACAACAACAAGACAACCACGTCACCACTTCCCACGTGGACAAATCACAGGTGTCATTTATTCTTTTGAAACAGAACACGTGCTTTAGCGGTCTTCAAAGCCAACACCCACCCCCATTACCTTAGTCATAATGATAATGGTTGTAAACAGCCATTTCCAAGGTCTTCTCACACCCCCACTGACCGAATGGCTCATAAAATATCGCACCCATTCAAGAAGCTAACAATCTAAATATTCAGACGTTAGCGGCCGGAATACAAGATCAACAAGATTTGACATAACAGATCCACAAAAGGCGCAGGAGTTTACGTTTAAATCTCAAAGGAAGTGGTCAGTGAAGATCTGTATGCATGTCTGTTTTCCTGCTCATCCTTGCCTGGAAGTTAACATAATAACGCTGATCATAGGAGACATCAATTGTGTGTTACAGTGTTACTATGTAAAAAGCATTTGCAAGGCTTAAAGGGGCACGACCGACCTTTTTTAATGCTTCAGTTCGCAAAAAGCTTTTACTGGGCTTCAGTATACATACCCACTTAGACAGTGACCACCCTATTGTCCCACCAAATGCTTTCTTTCGTCCGTTCAAAGCGAAAGAGGCAACCGGAATCGTGCGGCTGGACCCGGTCAAAAGATTGCTTCCGATAGACGATCAGGTAGCTGACGTCATAACTATTCTATACGACCTTAGGTCATCTGCATAATTATAACCAATCAGAGACAAGATGTCGGATGAACCAGCGAAGAAAAGAAGAAAGTATCAGTCGACTCGCGCCGGCCGACAATGACAGACTCGTAATTGAAGAGAAGAAAGAGAGACAAGATACAAGTAGAATTGACATCGGACAAGGGAATATAGAGCTTGGCTTGACCGCCCATCCGGAATTTGTCGCTTTCTTGCTATGTGAAACGGGAAGTAATCCGGTTACGATCTTTGTCGATCTTCCTATCATAGTAGTTTCACGAGCGCTAGGAGACTGAGAATTCATGATCTTCAGTAGAATTTATCTCTTACTGAGCGTTTGCAAGATTTTAAACCTGTTTTATCATGAAGTTACGAGCTAGTTCATCAGATTTTATGCTGCAAGGATCAGACAACTACGGCCTGTGTGTCAAAATTGCGGCACCGGCTGCCGACATCGATGGTCGTGACACGTTTTTGTCTGCCGGTGCGGGCTCTCACTCACTCGATTCACAGAGGTAGTGTTTCTGCTGCGATGGTGCATTTGTCGTTTCCAGAGATGCTTTCAGTTACGTAGACTTCGATGTGTGTGATGTGAAACTGCAATGCAGAAATTGGTATAATACCACTGTTCTGTTTCGTGACGCTGGTTCAGTCGCCGGCTTGGCGCGGAGACCCGAGTCGAAGAACTTGAAGCCACGCCCACAGCACGATTGCCCGTTACTGTAACAGGTCAAGCGAAACCCGCATTGATTTTGACAGCATAGCGAATGAGTGGAAAATTTATTTTCATTCTCATGGAAAATTATGTCAAAGGGATGCCGGAGAACATCAGTACATGTCTACACTGTACATGTCGACAACGATGACCGCCTCCGTCGTCTGCAGTATCGATTGATCGGGTTCCGGCTGCCTTGTGACGTAGGCTAGTTAATATGCACAAATTCAAAACGAGGCCGATGCAGACGATAATTTGCACTCTCGGGTACAAAAACAACACACCCATCAAACGATGAATTTCGACATTTGGCGCTGTATTTACATCATAAAGCTCTAAGTTAGTACACAAAGGACCCATACATACTGTCAGCGGTATCCTGTTGCAGACAGTTTTCCGACTGTGTTGAGATAATTAAACCTGGGGAGAATCGCTTTAAGTATGAAGGTACGCGTTGGCAAACGTATGGTGCTGGAATCCACCGCAACCGGTTTAGTCGGCTTAAAATGGAGAATAGTGTACACATACGTTTCTTAACTCATTATACCCCAGACACACCACAGCAAGATAAGGATCGACCATGATAGTTCAAGGGTGATGCCAGAATAGCTTGGCGCCTATGGGCGCCAAGCTATTCTGGCATCACCCTTGAACTATCATGGTCGATCTGTGTCCCGCACTAGAGTGCAGTCTTCAGAGGACAAAGGCAAAATTTAGGGATTTTGGTGTTGGGGTAGAAGACGAAGACGCTGACACTCCCCCAGTCATTACAAATCTGTGGTGCCACTGTCCCCTTCTCCCCCCATATAAAAAATCTGGGTGTCACACTTGATAGTAGCCTGTCCATGCGCCTTCATGTGAACAACGTTTGCAGATCCGCCTATACTGAACTGCGACGTATTGCTTCAGTCCGCCACTATCTGACACCTGAAGCAACTAAAGTACTTGTCTGCGCTTTTGTTTTGTCTAAATTAGACTATTGCAATGCTCTTTTGGCTGGCTGTTCCCAGTGTCTGATTGGCAAACTCCAGAAAATTCAAAACTCAGCTGCCAGGTTGATTCTTAGAGTCCCTAGATCAGATCATATCACACCCCATCTGTCTGCCCTACACTGGTTACCTGTTACAGCTAGGATTCAGTACAAAATTTCATGCATGACTCACAGTTGTATTACCTGTTCCTGCCCACACTACCTTGCCTCTCTTCTCCAGCTGTATACGCCCTTGAGACAGAATTTGCGCTCTGCTGCCGACTCTCGAGTTTTACGTATCCCTCTTGTCAAAACAAAGTTGTTTGGTGAGAGGTCATTCAGATACCAGAGCCCAGTTGTTTGGAATGATCTCCCACGCGAACTGAGATACGTGGATTCGAGAGAGGCATTCAAGCGTGCCCTAAAGACCCATATGTTTTCTGTCAGCTACAAATGACTTTGTCACACACCTGTCATGTTAAAGTCATCTCTATCTATTTATAGAAGTAGTGTGTGTGGGGGTGTGTGTGTGAATGCCAGTATGAGTCCATGAGCGTAGCACTTTTGAATGGTGACTTTATAGCTTGTTTACAGAGTGCGTTGTATTTTGTTTTTGTACTTTTTGTAAATTCCATTTTTGTAATTAGTTATTTTTTGTACATTAGTTTTTGTTAAGCGCCTAGAGCTCTAATCTGAGGTTAGGCGCTATACAAGTACTCATTATTATTATTATTATTAGTTAAAAGGATGTTTTGTATGCGTTTTTCCTTTTTTACTAGGCATGATTTTCACCGATTGTGATGATGACAAGACAAAGCATAATCGTCAAGCTAAAACGCCATTAAGGACGCGCAGTATACGGACACGCGGCAACTGACGTGACTTTGCCGCGTGTCCGTACGAGGCACGTCTCAGTTATGTTAACCTTTTCAGTCCTGACGCACGACAAGAAAATATAGAATGCCCATGATAGTTCAATGGTGATGCCAGAACAGCCTGGTCCCCAGAGAACTTGACTGAACTATCAAAGTCGATCTGTCTCCTGTACTGTAATGTAGTCTTCAAATGACAAGTGACTCCGAAGTTTGAAAATTTCGACGGACATGAACCCAGTACTAGTGACTCCCGTGGAGTGACCCATACTTATTGACAATAAAGCTTTGAGCTAGTGTGTCCTCTGAAGGCAAAAGGCAGCAAGTCCATTTTGTGAAATGTGAGATTATGATTGCAATACGATGAAAATCCGGCTCGCTTTTTGCAAGAACGACTTGCTCTCATTTGCCTTCATTGGCAATCTTGACAAAGACGACAAATCAAAGACGACACGGGATGTTTGGAAAGTCAGTTCCAAAAAATAAATTGTTCATACACATCCTCCAAGTGACTGTGTTTTCGATTTTTGTCGCGCAAAGACGTGTACTGTGTTTGTTGCAAGAAACGTCGTGCCATATATCGCATTTTCTTATTGTGCATTTGTTGATTGTGATTTTGTTTTTCCGTATTATCTACAAAAACTACCTCTCTTGAACAAAGACGCAAACGTCGTAAAATGACAGTTTTGATGAAACCATATATAAAGGTGCTCGTGATTATTCTTGAAATTACATTATATATTGACGAGCAAAAGAAATGCGACTTTTTGGAATGATCGGAAACACTTCAGTGTTTCCGGTGATTCCAAAATGACGCATTTCTTTTGCACGTCAGTATATATGTTTCACTCTGACTCTGGAATAGCTTACCATCATTCAAATCATACGTGTCATACAAATAGCATTTATTTATCAACAGATTCTCCGTTCTGGTTATCTTCTTTTGTCTAAATTTGACATTTGACATCGGTCAGATTCGATAACCTATGATGCACTGTCCCGATATTCGGGTTTCTGCTTTTGAATTATCAATTGATAAATGTAATAAACCTAAAAAGCTTTCGTTGTTTTGTCTTTATTCCCGGATACTTAGCCCCATGCATGACTTCCACCACCGCGACCCGTCCTAAAAAGTCCCTTCTATAAATAGAAGGGACTTAAAAAACGACTTGCACGAACTGTTCTGAGAGTCCGAAATAGCTCAGGTGGTTAAACGTCGGAGCAGGAGAGCGAAGGGAATCGCCGGGTCGTGGGTTCGAATCCCGTCCCGGCCCCGGTAGCTGGACTCAGAATCCAGGGGGAATAAAACGGATTTGTTCAATAGCATGTCCGTTGAAAGGTCCTGGTAAATCAAAGTGGCACAGTTGGACTGCGCCTGAGTTGATCAGTGTTCAGGTCGTACTCCATAGGCAATGTCCCCCATAACCCGCCCGTCAGGGCCGTCCATGATCACCTCGGTGCTGTGGACGTTAAACCCGAACTTAGCAAGCCACTGACGACACCGCTCGGCGAAAAAAGCGCTTACTACACGTTTTTCTCCTGGCCGAACATTACCGTCAGTAGCAGTCCAGCGGTTAACTCATTCGCGGCTAGCCGCATCCGGATGCGCGGCATAAGCCGCGCATCCGGATGCGGCTGGCCGCGAATGAGTTAACCACTTTGCTGCCAGTGGACGCATATTCTGTTTTTGAAATCATTGTAAATTCAACGTCAAAAATCTTCAGCCCGTCAAATGAACATGATTACAAAGTGGTTCCAGCAAAAGGCACAGATCCATATGAACCTAGCGGACCTATACCTCTTGCAGTTGAGTCGTGTTCAGTTTTTCCCGACAATCAATGGGTTAATATCAAAACAATCAAACTCTTCGAAAGGGAAAATGGAGAACGCGAGACCGCCCTCTCTAAAATGGTAAATTAGTGAGACAGATGAGGTTTTTTCACTCTCCAGAAAATGAGCAGTTGAATAATTTGCCCAAGTCACAAATGTAAAAAAAAAAAAAAAAAAAAAAAATGGCCACATTGTGAACCTCTTGAAAAGAAATCGGTAAAGTAAAAGATGATTATGACCGTGAGAATTTTCATCGTATTGTGCATTGCATGGACTGTAGTAGAAGAGCCTAACTTTTGTATGAAAAAAAAAAAACACTACTATTTTTACAATACACGCTAGTGTTTCAGTATTCACCTTGTCAGTTTATCTTGTCACAACGGTAACAGGATTCGTACGAGTAAAAAGTCACAGGAGGACTGACATTGAAAAGTGTGCGAACTGACACAGATTTTACGGTCAATAACTTATAATTTAAACCTTTCACTGTCGGTAGCGCTTTTGTCGCTGTGGGATTCCTGCAGGAATCATCGCGACAAAAAGCGCTACCGACAGCCAAAGGTCTACGCAAAACAAAATATCTGTTAAGTCCAGGGACACCTGTATGTACCGACGGGGGTCAACACCATTCTTAAGCCCCCGCATACGTGTCTTTCCATACATCGTTAGTAAAGACCATTCAGTGCCACTCATAGTTCGCTAGAGAAACACCTCTCTTCTCTACGCGGTTGTACTACGATTAGCCTTCCGTTTGAGGCGTAGGAGGATCGAGGCAACGGGCGTGGTCAGCAAAAGATTTAGATGCATATAAGTCCCTCCGGCTCAAAGTCAGACACGGTCCGTTGAAAGGTCCTGGTATATCAAAGTGGCACAGTTGGAGTGCGCCTGAGTTGATCAGTGTTCAGGTCGTACTCCATAGGCAATAGATTTCCCTGTCCCCCATAACCCGCCCGTCAGGGCCGTCCATGATCACCTCGGTGCTGTAGACGTTAAACCCGAACTAACCAAGTCAGACACCGAAAGATCCTCGGGTCGACGTCGGCCGCAGTGGGCCCGCGTATAGCCGGCGCACTACGGCCGATGTTGGCCCAATAACATTTGCTTACGGGGCCTATGTGAATCTATGCCTCTCGGAGACAGAAGGGGATGGACGCATTGGGAACCGTACGGTTGACTTCTTCTCTCGTAGTAAATGTGACTTTGATCCAAGTACTAACCGGACTGCGAGTGCAAAAAGGCGTTGGGTGTCCCGTAGGTGCTGGTCTGTGATTTTTTACTTTACGGCTCAAACCCGTAAAATGAGGTACAATATCACAGACCAGTAGGCAATTGTTCTTTCCTGCCACATATACACGTATAGCAATAGCCGCGGCGGAAAAGCAGAAAACGCAATCCGTGTCTCGAAAGGAGACTAACTATAAAGGGCGCTAAATAAAATTGTCAAACTGACAGACACTTGATGAAAGAGGGATGGTTGATCTAGCACTGAGATCCAAGGCAAAGTAAAAATAAAATACTAGCCAGGTATAGGCGCTAGCATAGGAGAAAACTTTGCCGTCGTAGACAAAAGAATTGTAGGTCACTTTGACATATCACGGAAAAATTAAGGAATGCATCCCCTCCTACCACACAGCAAAAGACAGCACAGGCAATCGTCAGTGAACCATCATCTGTATAATTTGGTCTCCATATAATTATCTAAAATTTACGAACATGTCTCTATAATTATACCGTTTTGAAGTTATACATCCCTACACCTTTTCCTTTTTTGACAACATACAATACTGATATATACAGCGTAAGTCGCTTGCATTAAAATCTTTGTAAAATACAACTTTACAAGAATCATTTTAAATGTAGAGCATGAAAGCTAGACCTGAAACCAGTTACACTGCAACGCTTTTCTTCTTTCACGGCCGTGACGGATACACAATCTGTGTTGTGACATCGTCCTGGTGGTTTTCAAAGAGGACGGAGGAACCTGTGTACCATATAGGCAAAACCTTTGGATGATCGGTGAACCTAAAATGAACATTCGGGCGTGATTAGTGATAAATAGCTATTTTTTTTGGTCAAATACTGGTACAATTGCAGTGTCACTGCAATTGTACCACTATCTGACAATGAATAACTATTTATCACTAATCACGTACTGTCGTCATGGTGGTTTCATTGCCGCCGAGGGGACCCAGAAAAAAAAAAATTACCTAGAGTATCAGCGAATATGGGGATGCCTCACTCATGACTGTCTGAGTAACAGAAAGACCATGCACGAGAAAGAAGAAGAAGACATAATTTAATAATTGCCAATTGAATTACTCTTTTACATTAAAACGATAAAAGCGTAGGAAACTATCACGGTGTCGTTACATTTTTACCACAGTTATATACTGACGAGGAAAAGAAATGCGACATTTTTTAATCATCCGAAACACTCTAAAGTGTTTCTGATGATTCCAAAAATGTCGCACTATTTGCTCGTCAGTATACATCAGAGTCCATGCAGCTAACAATATAATCGATGAGAAACTTTTTAAAATTTTAAATCTTATAAGTAGCACACATAAACTATGCCCTATGTTTAGACACGACTATTAAACAAGGCACATATGAATGACACCAAGTACAGATTTAACGTGCATGTAATCCTTTCGGCCCCAAAGATTACACTCACTCTTTCAAAGAAACGGCAAACGACCGTTTTGCTGCTCTAAATAGGCAAGGCATTTTTATGGGACAATCTCCTCAAACAAATTTGTTTAAATACACATGAATAAAGCAAAACAGCGGAACATTCTTGAAGGACACAATCTTCAAACAAACGTATAGAAATACAAATGAATGAAGAAAGATTAAAGGAATTTTTTCGTCGAACACAGGCTGAATACATGAAAATCACGCCAGTAAATCTTGCACAACTATTATTTGAACTTCTCCAGGGGCAGACCAGCCCATCTGCAAGATGCACAGATTCTCATGAGTTCCTGCAGTCGCAGCGACTCTTGAGGATCTTTGCATATTGCTGACTGAGATCGACCTCGCGTACTTAGAGGGAGGAAGTCATTGGGGTAATCGTAAACAACTTCAAAGAGGATTCGTGAAGTGTGTGTGTGTGTGTGCACTATATTGCTCAATTGTCGAGCGACCCTTTTTGAAATATTCAAAATGGAGCGTTTGATACCAGGTGGGATCATAAACTTAAACCTTTGTTCAGTCTCGACATAGCCCGTTCGAATCTTTTATTCGGGGTTACGGGGTGACTTGAACTTACCTACTGAGTATTGTAGTGGGCCGTGGCGCTTTGAACGGCACCCACGCCACTATGCCTCTCACTTTAGAGGCTTTCTTCCCTGTGCACTCCTACGCCGCTTAACTCATTCAGCCCGACGCAAGTATTTCCCAAATTTTGGAGGCGTCATCTAACGACTATGCACCTGTTGCAGACAGGTGCCAAGCTAATCTGACACTAGCCTTGAATTATCATGGTAGACCCATCTCCTGCAGTAGCGCGTCAGGGCCGAATGGGTTACCGATATATAAATAGACTGAGAGGGGGTTCCTTGAATAGTTCATTCACTGTAAAGATTTATAATCACCAGTATGGAGAAAAAATCAAAACTAAAAAATGAAACACGATTAGCAAAGACAGTTACACCACAATTTATTAATATTTAGGCTTGTTCAGAATATCTATACAAACAAGTACACAATTTGCAACTTATTTTGTCTGATAATGAGGATGCAATGGAGGTATGACGTGAAACAAAAGCTGGCGAACTGAAAGTTCGTAAAAATTTTTAAAAAGAAGAAAAGAACTAACACCCATAAGATTGACGTCAATTAACGTTATTGCGTCAAAACACGTCAGTTCCATTTCCAAGATGGCTGCTCCAAGTCCGGCGGAGACTATTTCCTCACACACATAAAACAAACAAACAAAACCTTTTGTCAGAGGAAGCAGTCCTGCTGGAGGAATACGGAAATAATTAAATACGTGCAGCACAATAGCAACAAAGAAACAATAAAACTAAAAGAAAAAACAAAATAAAAACAGATAGTCTGTGGCTCGAACCACGCCAGTCATGGTTTTAAAAGTGGCATTTTGAAGCGCGCCTTGTGGCATTGATAATAATCGAGCTTTTTATAATTATATACAAAGTCAGGTTGTGTTACGATGGCTGACCTCCGCCGATCTCACCGACAATATTTCACTTCCCAAGGCTTTTCAGCCCTTCTAAGTAAATCTCCAACGCTGAAACCGATGCTGTTCGTCGTTGTATTCCGTCTTAGGATGCAACGATCTCTCTTTTCTTCCCTGATGTTGTCGAATTCAATGAAGCGGCTTATTCAAAATGGCGCCCATTCAGCGTCCATTCAGTTTTAAAAGCGTTTTAGCGCGTTTAGAATAGCTCCGAACACTTCTAAAGTTACAAGCGAAAATTGTCACTAAAACAGTGTTAAAACTTCCGTGCACCGCATCTAAGCGCGCTAAGCACGATTTTTTTTTTTAAAAAACGATTTTTAATTTTCACTTATAAAACTGTTTTAAGAGTTAGAAGCCTGCTGTGCACTGCATCTAAGTGCGCTTAAACACGATTTTTACAAAACGTTTGTAAATTTTCACTTTTAACACTGTTTTAAGAGTTAGAAGGCTGTTGTGCACCTGGCCCCTGGTGTAGCATAGCTATTCTGAAGAAGAATAATAGCATGAGCAGCGAAATGACGTCACTTCAAACTTCACGTCATGGCATCATTAGTCCCACGACGCTGTGTTCATAGTGACGACTCGATGTTATACGTCACTCATCGCAGTACTAACATTTGACGTATCAGAGAATCAACTTTGCAATTTTCTTGCTGATTTTTACGCCTAGGGCTTACTGGTCAAAATTTTACCTAATCCTACCCCAGGGCCGGGACAAACGGCAGGCTTATGCAAACACTGTTTATGAAAAATCATTCGGGTATTAATGAGAAGATAGTTTGTTTTTTTTCGTAAAACAAAAAAATAAAGTTATGGTAGCTGTTTTACAAATGACTAGAAGTGGTGCAGAACATTGTCTGATTTTCACACCTACAGGTCACAATTGACCTAATCGTACCCGACAGCCGAGACGAACTGTAGGCTTATGTAAATACAGTATACGAAAAATCATGCGATTATTAATGAGAAGATTGGTTGTTTTTCTTTTTTTGTAAAAAAAGATTGAATTGTTTTAAGATATACCCACATAATTCGTGAAAGTAATCCCAAAAACGTAAATTTGTTTCTTTAATTTTCATTATCACTCAAAACGTTCTAAGAGGTACAGTGGCGGTTAACAAACTCATTCAATATCTCTTTTTATATAGCTATATACAAAATATCTAGTAAAATAAATTTAAAAAAATAAAAAAATTACGGACTCCAGTGTGGATCAACCGGTTTTTGTGAAACGACCATTTTCTCGCTAATGAGCATCTTAATCAAAAAGTTTTTTTTTAAAAAGGTCCCGATATAATTCTTTTAGGCACAATATCCTAAAATTTCAAGCTTATCCGTCCTCTCAAACCCGGGCTCTAGTCGCTGTCACACACACACACACACACACACACACACACACACACACACACACACACACACACACACACACACACACACGCACTCACACACACACACACACACACACACACACACACACGCACTCACACACACACGCACACACACATACGCCGTTTGGCTCCAAAAGACGTTCTCTAACAAGGTTTCGTAGCAAGACGTGACGCCATTGTCATTTTTATCGTGAGCTTGCCAGAATTTCTGCGCCGCACGCCAAAAACGTCATGTTCATGCTCCGGAGTGCCCTCCGACGAGCCCCATTTCAAAGTCTACCATATTTTTTTAAATACGGTAGACAAAAACGGGAAATAAGAGTAGCAATAACTCTTATGAAGCCACACATTCCGTAAAACAGTGCATCGAGTCAATACCGATGCAGAAAATGATTATTCAGTTCAACCGCAGGGGGGAATGGGGTGGGAGGGGGAAGGGCGGTGGGGGGGGGGGAGGGAAGGAGGGGTAGCCTGGGAGGGTGTCCAAAGATGAGATGTAGCACATCGCTTATGATCTCAGAACTTTTACTTCTCTGTATGTGTAACTTGAAATAACACACATTTTTTTTACCGTCTCCGTTAGTCTGTACGCGTGCGTGTGCGTGTGCGTGTGTGTGTGTGTGTGTGTGTGTGTGTGTGTGTGCACGTGTGTGTTGCTTTACTGTTTTTGTTTTAGTAACACGCACATTAGCAAACGCACACACTAGCACATACACAGACACACAAACAAAAACGCGCACACACAAACACACACACACACACACAACACACACACACACACACACACATACACACGCACACACACACACACACACACACACACGCACGCACACACGCACTCAAGAAGACGGTGAAAATGTGTGTTATTTCAAGTTACTTGATGAAAAATAAAAGTTTTGATATCATAAGCGATGCACTACATCTCACCTTCGACACCTGCCCACCTGACCCTCCCCCCCCCCCCCCCACTACCCTTTCCTTCCCATTCCCCCTGGTGGTACTACGTATGTTGTGTAAAAAAACCGTTACTAGTGCTGTGACTCCACATGAAACGCTCCCCAAACCATCTGATGATTTGAATTTCTTAAAAATCGTGTGCATTCTCTTCTTAGAGGAGACAAACAAAATAATGAAAATTGCTCCATCAGTTGAAATGTTTGAAATGGAGGGTAGGTGAGCTTTTCTTGCAATAAAATCCACAATTCTCGCTCAAAATGAACATTTTTGGTTGCATTTAAAAGATAAATGATTTTCTTTTTCACGATAATACTCGGAATTTAAATCACTGCCTGGTGAATGGAAGACATGCGTTTGAAACTGGTAAAAGTGATTTTCTAGGGGGTGCATGTCTTATTCAGACCACAACAGCAACAGTTTTCTTTCAAAATAAAATTAATTTGCAGCATTTAGAGATACATGCATGCCCTTTTAAATGGTGTAATCAGATTTACGAAGCTCTGGATGAAACGCGAGCAGTGCGTGATAAACAAGGCGTCTCACATGAAAATGTTACCATGCAACTTTCGATTTTGGGGGTGTCACGTTCAAAGGATTGTAATTTAAAGGCAACGCAACATAAAAAGATGCAATTTTTTATTGCGTTGTATTCACAAATGCGTAATCTTTTTCTTGATGCCGAGTCAGAATTTAAATATCTTCAGTCATTAAAATGATATCGTCTCCAAACGTTTGTAAAGTGTTTTACGCGTAGTGTATACCATTTGCAAGTCACATAGCATTTCGATCAGTGCGATACGCGCCGATGTTATTGAATTATTGTGTTCTCTGATCAAACAGACCAATTGTCCTGATTAAAATTCCATAGTAAAATTATAAAATATGTGTTAGTTATTTATATGCATTGAAGAACTGTTCATACGTATTTTAAATTAATCTAGTGTCTTTTTAGCGTTGTCACTGTAATGTATACTTTAGACATAGGCGCCTAAAGTCTCGACATAACTCCCAAAGATCCCTGTGAATATAATGTGTGATGATTATCTTAATTAAATACGGTAAAATTTGTTTATGACACAAATAGGTCAGCCATGAAACTTGAAACCATAGGGGCTTGACGATGGTGCTTTGACTAAATGCAAATCCGCTGCGCCACCGCGTGCGCGCTACTGCACCTAGCTCAATTCAGTATTGTGAATTGAGCTACATGCGGTAGCACGCACGCGGTGGCGACGCGGATGTACATTTTAGTCAAAGTACCATCGTCAGGTCCCTATGCTTGAAATACCAGCGTCAAGTTAGGCGTCTTCAATTCACTGAGAACCCTATTCACACAATATCAATGGGCAAAACAGTTTCTTCATTCTCCGTCTGAACATGATATCGTTGCGACTTGTCAAAAACAAGGAGCGGCCGAGATTTGATATGGAAGGACAGATGAACTGTGTATTACAATGATCGGTTTATACCTGTAATTCGTTTCATTGTGAACGAATGAAAGAAATGGGACATTTAACCCCTTCACTGCCAATGGAGGCAGATTGTGTTTGAAATCACTGTCAATTCAACGTAAAAGATCTCCAAAGGTATATGGATATAAAATAGTTTCAGCAAGCTGGAATAGATCTTCACAAGCCCCCGCAACTGCGGGGGCTCATGAAGATCTATACCTCTTGCAGTTGGGTGGAACTTCCATTGTACTCAGTCAACAGCGTCGAAAAAGGAGTGTGGTGTAATGCTCCCGACGCCTCCCGTAAATAAAAATTATCTGTGGACATGTCTATCTTAGACGATTTCAAGACTCCTAATACAGCAGGAGAAATTGTGTTTCTGATGCATGCAAGTGAAAGTGAAAAGGGACTATGCTTGTGAAGAAAATAAAAATACCTCAGAACTGCGTCAAAGAGTGATGAACGAAGTGACATCGTAAATAATGCATTCTTATGTTTTCAACATTGTATCTTGATTCATTGTTGGGCACACACGACCACTAGATTATTGTCATTATACAGAATACTACTCCCGCTCCCCTCCTTCTGAGATATGGCGTGCCCCAGGGCTCAGTTCTCGGACCGGTCTTGTTTTCTTTGTACACCCAGCCTGTGTCTGAGGTGATCGCTAGTAAAAGATATGAACATCACAAATATGCCGATGACACACAGCTGAAGAAAGACGCTCCTCTCAAACAGTTTCCGTATCTTCTGCGTGACATGGAACAATATATAGAAGCTGTTAAGGACTGGATGACAGAGAACAAGCTAAAGCTCAATGAAAGATAAACATATGCCATTGTGGTAGGCACTCGCTCCAGTGTGAGTGTCTCCCATGATGAGTCCTCGATCGTTTGTGGACAGGACATCCCTCTCAAAAAATGTGTGAAAAACCTAGGTGTTTACATGGACAATGTCCTGTCCATGAACGATCATGTGTCTCACCTGTGCCGCTGCTGCTATCTTGAGCTCAGGAGGCTTGGCTCTGTTAGACAGTACCTTACTGACGATGCCTGTAAGCAAATTGCATGTTCACAGATTTTGTCAAGGCTTGACTGCTGTAACTCTGTAATGTCAGGTATTTTGAACGATCTGCTCTAGAGGCTCCAGAAGATTCAAAACCAGGCAGCAAGACTTGTACTGAAAAAAATCAAAGCGGACCACATCACGCCCTTGCGTAAGCAGTTACAATGGCTTCCTGTGAAGTTCAGAATTGAATACAAAATTGCTTCCCTCGTTTTTCAGGCCTTTGATAAAACACTCCCGGCATACTTGTCCTCCAATCTCCCTGTCTATACACCAGGCAGAGTATTGCGCTACAGCACTGACGACAGAATATTGAATACCCCCAGAGTGTCTCTAAAAACCTTTGGACGGCGGTCCTTTTCTTTCCAAGCTCCCAAAGTGTGAAATGGTCTTCCCCATGATATTCACCATGCACCATCTAAGGCCATTTTCAGGGCTAGATTGAAAACATATTTCTTCAATCTGACCTTTGAACTGCAGGGATTGATAAAGTAGTAGTAGTAGTAGTAGTAGTAGTAGGGACCGCAGTGATGTCCTCACCAGAGTGATGCCCAGCGCAGAGTGCCACACTGACCACCGCCTTGTCCGCTGCAAACTCAGGCTCCACGTCAAGCCAAAACCCAAGAAATGGGGGCCCCCAAGAAAAAGCTCGATGTTGCCAGCCTTCAGCGTGACGACGTGAAAGCTGCCTTTCAGACAGATTTACAGCGCAGGCTCAAAGACACAGCGGACCCAGCAGACTCCTCCCCTGAAACACTCTGGGAACAACTGAAAACTGCTATTGCAAAATCCTCTGCAGAAGTCTTGGGTTTCGCTAGAAAGAAGAACAAAGACTGGTTTGACGAAAACGATGTTGAGATCCAGGAACACCTAGCAAAAAAAAGAGCCGCCCATCAGGCCTACCTAGCCCAGCCTTCCTGCCCTGTGAAGAAGTCTGCCTTCCGCCTCGTCTGCAGCAGTCTCCAGCGCAAGCTCAGACACAGAGATCTCCAGAATGAGTGGTGGACCAGACTTGCACAGAGGACCCAGCTTTGCGCTGACAATGGTGACTACAGGGGCTTCTACGAAGCACTGAAAGCAGTGTATGGCCCCAGGCACCTGGTACAAAGTCCCCTGCGAAGCGCGAATGGCCAGGCACTCCTCACAGATAATACCTCCATCTTGAACCGCTGGTCGGAGTACTTTCAGAGCCTCTACAGCGCTGAGCGCACTGTTCAAGAAGCAGTCGTCCTACAAATCCCACAACTCCCAGTAAAGGTTGAATTGGACGAACCACCCACCGCTGAAGAGACCAGCTCAAGAGTGGCAAAGCAGCAGGCATTGATGGAATACCGCCAGAGATCTGGAAACATGGAGGCACAGCACTGCACAACAAGCTCCATGACCTCTTTCTCTGCTGCTGGGAGGAAGGAACACTACCAAAGGATCTCCGTGATGCTGTCGTTATCACCCTGTACAAGAACAAAGGCGAGAAGTCTGACTGTTCCAACTATCGGGGAATTACCCTGCTGTCCATTGCTGGGAAAATTCTTGCAAGGCTGCTCCTGAATCGGCTGGTACCTGCCATCGCTGAAGACCACCTCCCAGAGGGCCAGTGTGGCTTCAGAGCAAACAGGAGCACCACCGATATGGTCTTTGTGCTGAGACAGCTTCAGGAGAAGTGCCGCGAGCAGAACAAAGGGCTGTACGTAACGTTTGTCGACCTAACAAAAGCGTTCGACACTGTGAGCAGGCAAGGCATGTGGCAGATCCTGGAGCGACTTGGCTGTCCCCCAAAGTTCCTCAGCATGATTGTCCAGCTACACGAGGACCAGCAAGGCCAGGTCAGACTCAACAATGACCTCTCAGAACCATTCCCCATTCTCAACGGCGTAAAGCAGGGCTGCGTGCTGGCACCGACCCTCTTCACCATCTTTTTTAGCATAACGTTGAAGCAGGCCACAGTGGACCTCGATGATGACGATGCAGTGTACATCAGGTATCGTCTCGATGGCAGCCTGTTCAACCTCAGACGACTGCAGGCCCACACGAAAACCCTAGACCAACTGATTCGTGAGCTGCTCTTTGCTGATGACGCTGCCCTCGTTGCACACACAGAGAGAGCCCTGCAGCGCATCACGTCCTGCTTCGCAGACGATGCCCAGCTCTTTGGACTCGAGGTCAGTCTGAAAAAGACAGAGGTTCTCCATCAGCCGGCACCCAGGACAGTGTATCGCCCTCCCCACATCACCATTGGCGAGTCTGAACTAAAGTCAGTGCACCAGTTTACTTACCTTGGCTGCATTATCACGTCGGACGCCAAGCTGGACAAGGAGCTTGACAGCAGGCTGGCAAAAGCGAACAGCGCTTTCGGGCGACTTTTCAAGCGGGTGTGGCACAATCAACAGCTGAAAACAGGCACCACAGCGTGTACAGAGCTGTGGTCCTCACCACCCTGCTGTATGGTTCCGAGTCCTGGGCCCTCTACCGCAGCCAACTACGACTCCTCGAACGCTTCCACCAGCGCTGCCTGCGCACCATCCTGGGCATTCACTGGAGTGACTATGTCACCGACGTCGAGGTCCTTGAACAGGCTGAAACTGTGAGCATCGAGGCTTTGCTGCTGCGGACACAGCTCCGCTGGGCGGGGCATGTCTCCAGGATGGAGGATCATCGCCTACCAAAGATCACCCTGTTCGGCGAGCTTGCTACTGGACACCGTGACAGAGGGGCACCAAAGAAGAGATACAAAGACTGTCTCAAGAAGTCACTTAGTGCCTGCCAAATCGACCACCACCAGTGGTCTTCGCTTGCTGCGGACCGTGACACCTGGCGCTCCACCATTTACAAGGCAGCTGTCTCCTTTGAGGACTCTCGCAGAGCTAGCCTTAAGGACAAGCGGCTCAGGAGAAAAAACAGAGATGCCGCAACTCAGAACCCTGGCCATACCTCCCCCTGCAGCCACTACGGTCGAACCTGCCTGTCCCGGATTGGCCTCCGCAGCCACGAACAAGCCTGCAGACGTCGTGGGCAACTCCTATAAAATCTTCGTTCGCGAAGTCAAGCCAAGAGAGAGAGAGTAGTAGTAGTAGTAGTAGTAGTAGTAGTAGTAGTAGTAGTAGTAGTAGTAGTAGTATTGTGAGGACAAAATAGGCCGTGAGGCCTTTGCAAATGTCCTTTCTTTCTTTAGTTACTTTATGGGTCTGCTATGCATGCAATTTTCCTATAAAATCATTCATCATAGGAATAAAAAATCTCTTTAAATCTTGGTAATTTTGAACAGAATTTATATTAGGTGCTTTTTTAAAAAAATGAAACTGGTAAGTCATTCCAAACAATGGCAACTCTGTTAGTGAAACAACACTTCCGCAGGTTAGTGTTGCAGTGCTGTACAAAGATTTTCCCTTCAGAATTTCAGGTTCTGTCACAGAATGGTGCTGCAAAAAAAGTCGTTCCAATTTAGGTCGTCGATGCCATTATAAATTTTAAAAACTTGGATTAAGTCTCCACGTATTCTACGTCCACGTAAGGCGTGTAATCCAAAGTATCTGAGTCTGTCAAAATAAGTCATATTTCTACATTCTTTGACCAGCTTTGTTGCTCGTCTCTGCACCCTTTCGAGTGCAACTGATTGTCTCTTTAAACCTGGGTACCATACAGTGTTTGCATATTCTAAATGTGGTCTGACTAGTGATTTATACAGTTTACTAAAAATGTCCTTGTCCAAATAATTAAAAGCTCTCTTAACTACTCCAACCATTTTGTTGGCCTTATTGATACAGTTCTGAATGTGGGGGTAAAGAAATAGAACTTTGTCGAAAACCACACCTAAGTCTCTTTCCTCCTCACAAGATACCACCTTTTTAATGTTGCTGTTCACTTTCATCAAGTAACAGTGTTCAGGATTGTTCCTTCCAGCAGGCAAGACCTTGCATTTCTCTACATTAAAATGTAAGTCCCATGTGTCGGACCACTCTTGCAAGTGATCCAAATCATGCTGCAACACGTCTTTATTGCTCGATTCATTATAGATTTCTGCGAAAATTTTGCACATGCTATTAACACAGTCTGGCTAGTCATTTATAAATATCGTAAATAATATAGGTCCTAAGATGCTTCCTTGAGGTATACCGCTCAGTACCTTCATTTTGTCTGATTTTGCATCTCCGACCTTTACCACTTGTTCTCTTGCATGTAAAAAACTTCTTATCCAGTTGGAAATGTTTCCACATACACCAGAGGCCTCTAGCTTCTGAAGAAGCCGTTCATGTGGAACAGTGTCGAATGCTTTTCTAAAGTCTAAGTATATTCTTCTTCTTCTTCTCGAACGCCGTCACACTTGGAGTTTGGCTCTCAAAATGAAATCTGTGGTCTTCTGTAGCGCCTCTACAGGCCCGTACAGTTTCTCTTGTAGAGTGGCGGGCTTCGGCCATATCATCCTCCCTCAGCGGCTGGTGGTTCCCACAGTCCTGGAGGATGTGCTCTGCGGTCTGCTCTGCTTCTCCACAAGGGCACAGGGGAGATGGCACGAGGTGGAAGCGTCTGTGCAGGTGGAAATTGAGTCGGTTGTGCCCGGTCCTCAGACGAAAGATGGTCACCTGCTCTTGTCTGGACAGCTGATGGTAACTGTCTAGGGGCCGTTGTGGTGGTCTGTACACAGACTTAATGATGGTCTTCATCTCTGTGAAGCTGACTCCATTTTCATCTTGTTCTTTCTCTGCGCCCACTTTTGCCATTCTGTCAGCTTCTTCATTGCCGTAGATGCCACAGTGTGAAGGGATCCACTGCAGCACCAGTCTGGTGCACTTGATGTTTTGCAGTGCCTCTTGTAGACGTGGCAGTTTGCTTGCTGTTGCTGCCTCAAGGACAGACATGGCATCAGTAAGGAAGACAATCTGGGCATCAGGGTCTGCAGTGCCACTAAGGGTGTTAGCTGCGCGGACTAGGGCTTCCACCTCAGCTCTGTAATTTGTGCAGTGAAGGCCTGTTGGTACTGCCTCTGCCTGCCATTTTCCGTTTGTGTACTGAATGTACACCCCAGCCCCTCCATCCTGAACTGCATCTGTGGCTGATCCATCAGTGTATGCCCCCGTATCCATGCTTCCTGGGGATACTTTTCTTCGAGCATGGCCAGTGTCAGGGCTTTCTTGCTCACAGTGCTGTGCTCATCTCTGGTGGTGATGTAGGGTACCGTGGAAGAGATGGTGATGTTTTCTGGCTTACTTTCCCAAGGTGGAAGGTCGCTAGCAGGATTCAGAGCCTCTACCTGCGCAGGCAGCTTTGCCTGGTGTTTTCTCTGCAGTGCTCTCGTCTCCTTCACAAAGCTTGATCTTTTCAGTCTCCCTGAGGTTGGTTGTTTCATCCTAGCGTTCATAGGATGGTCTTTGGAAGACTTGACCTTTGTGGACTGTATCAAGGCTTTGCAATCTCTTCTCATGCGCAGGGGTGGGATGCCCGTTGTCTCTTCCATCTTTTCAATTGGTGTGGATCTCATTGCGCCGGTGATGATACGCAGTGCCTGGTTCTGAACTCTGTCAATGGTCTGCTGGTGTGACTGGGCTGCCGTCAACCATGCATTAGATCCGTACTCAAGGTGTGGTCTCACTGTGCCTTGATATACATTTTTGAGGATCTTTTCATTGGCTCCCCATTGTGTTCCAGCCAGTTTTCTCATGATGTTCAGCTTTCTTCTAGCTTTCGCTTCTGCATTCCAAATGTGCGGCTTCCACGTCAGCCTCTTGTCAAGGGTGACTCCCAGGTATGTCTGTTGGTCTTCATACCGCAGCGGGGTGTTGCCCAGTGTTAGGTTGCCAGCCTTTGCCTTGTTGGAGAGAGAGAAGAGTGTGGCTGATGATTTTTCTGTGTTGATGGTCACACACCAGTTGTTGGTCCAGTCTGTCAGCCTGTCCAGGGCTAGCTGCATCCTGTATGTAGCAGTTGTTGCATACTCTTCTGTGCACCAGAGTACCAGGTCGTCTGCGTACAGGGCTGCGTGTACTCCTTTTGGTAGCTCTGGCACAAGGTCGTTGATGAAAAGTATGAACAGTGTCGGTGACAGGACTCCCCCCTGTGGCACCCCCTGACGCAACAGCACTTTTTGGCCACAGTACCCATCCACTGTCACACGGGCTCTGCGATTGTGCAGGTATGACTTGGTCCACCGGTACATATTCCCTTGGATGCCACTGCGAAGGAGTTTCACAAGGAGACCATCCTTCCACACCTTGTCGAAAGCCTTCTGTAGGTCAATGAAGGCAGCTAATGTCACCTTCTGATCTTGAAAGGCATCTTCTATGACCTGTGCAAGGTGTGTTGTCTGGTCTTCTGTACTCTTGTAGCTTCTGAAGCCAGCTTGCTCTGGCACGATAATGCTCTCAGAGTCCAGGTACCACTGCAGGCGCTTGTTGATGATGCGCTCCATGGTCTTGCACACACAACTTGTCAGGCTGATGGGGCGATAACTCAGGCCTTTGGACTTATTCTTCCCTTTCTTCAAAATTGGGATCATCCTGGCTTCCTTCCAGCACTGGGGTACCTGTCCTCCTCTCCAGCTGTGGTTAAAGATGTCCAGTAGCTTCATTAAGGCAGTGTTGCCAAGGTGTTGTAACATCTCGTTTGAGATGCTGTCTGGACCTGGAGATTTTTTCTTCTTCAGCTGTTTGATGGCCATCTTCAGTTCTGGAAGGGTGATGTCCTTCTTCATTGCATCATGGATGTTCACATCTCTTGTTCTCTCTCTTTCTTCCTGTCTGATTTCTTTCGCAAGCATTCGTGGGACAGTGATGTCACTTTCTTTCGCATAGATCTGTGCAAACATGTTTGCAGCTTTCCTACCAGTCAGTGCTTTCCCTTCTTCTTCCAAGGTGATCTTCTGTTCCCTGGTGCCCTCATCGTTCAACGCCTTGGTCAGTCTCCACAACTTCGTGGTGTCCCTGTCCATGTTTAGTCTTGCAGTCTTCTCTCTCCAACTTCTTCTTGTGCACTCCAACTTCATCTTCAGATACTGGGCCTTACTGTGTTGTAGCTTGATGTTGTTTTCTTGGCTGGGGTTGGTTTCAGCGTCTTCTCTGGCCCTAGTGAGGTTGTCATGTGCTTTCTGAAGATCTGCGGTCCAGTATGGGGTGTAGTTTTTCCGGACCCCTCGAGGTATGGATTCCTTGGCTGCCTTACTGATAATGTCATTAAACTCTCTGACCACATTGTTGATGTTCCTTCCAGACACAGCGAGGTCTTGCATTAGCTCATTTGTTCGGATACTGAACAAGCGCCAGTCTGCCTTTCGGTAGTTCCATCTTGGCCGGTGTGGCGAGCTAGCTGCTGTGCATCCTTTTAGGGTTAGGAGGATAGGGCGGTGGTCACTTCCTCCTAGCTGTGGTCCTACTGTTCTGCTGAGGCACTTATGAACATCTTCAGTGCAAAGCGCCAGGTCTGGTGTAGTGGTGGTGTGCCAGCGGCGAGAGTAGAAGGTAGGTTGGTCCTCAGGGTCATTGGCAAGTATCAGGTGGTTTTCATCTTGCCACTCCTCAATGTCTTCTCCTCTCTTGTCCAGTGTGTCATATCCCCAACTCTGGGACTGGCTGTTGAAGTCACCAGTGATGAGGAATCCACTGTCCGGGACCTGGATAGTGTCGAGGGACAGCAACTTATCATTAGGGCAGTAGTAGTTGACAAGGTCAAGGGTGCTGTCACTGGTGGTTACCTTGACCTGAATGTATTCTGCCTCTTCCATGAATCTCCTGGTTTCGCTGGCATTCAGGTTGTTTCTAACTAGGGTCATAACCCCCCCTTTCTTCCTCCCTTGGCGATCACTTCGGAAGACCTGATATCCTCTGACCTTAAAGGGTTTCCATTCTTGCAGGTGTGTCTCTTGTATACAGCAGATGTTTATGCTGTTTTCATGCAGAAAGTGCTCTAGTTCTGTTTTCTTGTTGGTAACCCCTTCGGCATTCCAGTGCATGATGTTCACATTGGCTTTTTCTTTGTCTCTGGTCTTGTTTTTTCGCTGGCCAGTCGCTCTACTTCCCAGTCCCCTGGCTCCTCGAGACAGTCGGGAAGGTCCTCCAGTCGCTGGGGGTGGGCTCTGAAGAGGCGCAGAGCCCGGTACTGCACCTGCCTGGTGAGACTCCACAGGGCGAGCACCATTCCTCTTGAATCCATCTCCAAGTGTCATATGGCTGTATATGCATGGTACTGTGGTTTATTAGAGTGCGCTGTGCAGCCCAGTACCTCCGTCTTCAGCACTCGGGGTTTCTGTCGGGGTTACCTCACCCTTAGCTCCTGGTCAAAAGGCCTTTCCTGGGAGCACAGGATGGTTTAGTTTTGGAGTATCCTTCTCCTAGATGGATTGCCGACCAAGGCTTATGGGTCCCATCTACTCAGGTTTTTCCTCGGAGTTTTCCTTCTCGAAGGAGATCTGCCAACCAAGGCTATCGAGCATCCCTGCCCGGAGTCTAAGTATATGATGTCAACCGTTTTTTTGTTGTCAAGTAAGGAAGTTATATCATCCATAACCTGTAGTAACTGAGTAACACATGATCGTTTCCTTCTAAAACCCTACGTTTTCCTATCAACATGTATATATCTGATCAGGCTCTTGAAATATTATGTTTATTATTTTAATATTGTGTCAGTGTACATTTGGACCTATGAATGATTGCGTTTTTGTATGTTGTCGGTACCTTAGTTAGTTAATTTCAATAAGTTAAATTATGTAGATGTAAAGCGCTCTGGGCCTTTCTTTGTGGGGATATTGCGCTATAGAAGAGTTATATATTATTATTATCAATGAAAAAAATAGCCGCCAATGGCTATTCAGTCATTTTCGAGCAGTAAAACAAAATTTCAACAGTCTCCTTTAACAGTAATAAACGAAAACTTTAAAGTGACACAGACATTTCTTCTGGCCGATAGTTTTAACTTAAAGTGTGGTTAATTCGAAAACAACAAAGACAGTATCGCATTTCAATACAGTGCATTTTTAATGATACAGAATAGACGCAGAATTGCTCTGAGCTTTACCAGACGTTTGAACGGTTGGCTTGGTCCATTTATTTGGTTTTAAAAAAATTACGCAATACCCTTAAAAATCTCACACTAACGAATAATCCCCAGTTCTACATTAATCCAGGTCTCTGCACATACATTATGTTTACTATCCCGTTACTTCGCAACCAATCCAAACAAAATAGTAATAACCAAAACAGATTTAACACAAGATTCTAGCAGTCACATAAGGACAGTCAGGACATTTATATGAGGATCGACAGACCGTGAAAGCAGATCATGAATAAACCTGCAATCTTCGATGATATACAAGCAGACCTTCCACCCCCCCCACCCCCCCCACCCCCCCCCCCACACACACACCTCCCCCTCCTCTTTACAGGTCAAAATATTAGTTCCCTGCCTATACTCGGTGGCTTTATCGAAATTCAATGAACCATGAGTTGACACAACGGCTCAATCGTGCGAGCTACAGATTTCTACAGCGGTCCCGGCACTGTCATTACATTGACCTTTTTAAGTCAGCCGATTCGATTCAACCTGCAAATGACATGGCGTCTCATGAGCCCCTGCAGCCGCAGGGGTTCACGATAATCTATGCCTCTGGCAGGTAGGTACAGCTCTGCCTCTTTTAATATATCCTCAAACTGAGTGAGTCATCCAGTTTAAACGAACAACCGTTGTATAGCAAGGGGTAGAATGGTCGTCTCTACAAAACACTAAACGCCGGTCTCCATTATTTTTTTTAATACTTTCCCCAGTAGCAATACATCTTCGGGTCCACGACGTCCGCAGGGGGGCGCGCACAGCCGTGTGCGGGCCCACTGCAGCCGTCATTAGCCCGAGGACCTTTGCTTACTGGGTTCCCTTCAAATAAAGTCAGCTACTGCTCGAAAGACTGCAGTGCGTCCCCTGAATGGGGGGCATAATACTCTATCATTCCAGTGGGGTACGGGGGTGTCAACAAGATATTGACACCTTTAGTTTGCAATAATCTGCCCATTCACAGCGGCTTTTTATTTGTGAGGATCTACCGATACACGTCGTCCAAGCAGACTCAAAGGTCACTTAAAGCATTTATATAGTTGCAATGTACGCTCTATTTTATTATTGCAAATGACTAACCAATTTGGACGGAAAAGACAAAAACGAAAAAGCTGAATGCCCAAAGTGTGTTCCTTATCTAACTGCGAAGGGCAGATCAGAGGTTCCAGGGGTTCCGGACAGACCCCCCACCCCCTCCTCCAAAAATTCTTTAAAATGTTATATCAAAGTTCCTTGTTTGGAGTTTGGATCACGCGGAACAGGTTCTCTCATACACGCTTGGCGCACCTCCCCCACCCTTTTTTTCCGGCCAGTTTCGGGTGTCAGGTTGAAGATCCCAAAAAAAGATGTTGGACCCCCCCCCCCACCCTCCTCCTCAGTGGTAACTATCCGTCCCTGCTGCAGTTCACGTTTTCTTATTTGTTGCTTTATTTATGGTAGGGCCTACTTACCCTGGTTTTTGTTTAGCTGCTATACACAACACTAATCCATTTTATATTTCACATTGTTTACTTGCATCGATCGAATTTACAACATCTGTAAGTCTCTACGCTTTTCTGTGAAACGGAGAATTGAATATAAACTGACTACCCTAGCATACAAGCATTTTGACAACACACTCCCCTTGTACCTCTCCTCCAGTCTCTGCTCTCATAACCCTTCTCGTAGCCTACGTTCTTGTTCCCAGAAATTACTGGTCCAACCTATAATTAATTTGAAGACTGCAGCTGCTCGTTCTTTTCAGTACCAGGTCCCTCTTGTGTGGAACTCCCTACATCCCCATGTCCGTCAGTCCCTGACACTCTCAGTCTTTAAAACCAACCTGAAAACTTATCTTCTAAATTGGCATATCAGTGTTTTTTGCTTTGCCTCCCAACATGTGTTTTTGGATGGTGTTACTGTAAATAGACTGAATTCGTTGTGTGAAAAGCTGTAGTTAGTATGCCTGAACTGTTTTTTTGTTGTGTTTTTTTGTGTGTGCATCTTTTGTAAAGCGTTCCGAGCCTGCGTAAGTGGGGAAGGACTCTATGGAAAAGCGCTGTGTTATTATTATTATTATTATTATTATTATTATGATCAATCCCGAGGCTTATCGACAGCTCTGATCGCGCACATATTACGTTTTTCAGTCAAAAAGATCAGAATCCTCTGAGCTATCGTGGTGATCGTTTCGATTGCGATACCCTTTAGCGATACAATGATCAAAATAGTCAGGCCCTGAAACTTTATCCTGTGCCTTCATTTCGCTTTTACAGTGTTAGTCGTAAGTGACGTCAAGTTTCAAACGTCACAACTACTATTCAGTACACAAAAACTTGAACATTATTTTCACACAATCAATTGAAAGTGATCTTTCATGTGACCCGATCACCTTTGATTGTGTGAAAATAAAAAGGAAAATATTCACGCTGGGCATCAAATTTAAACTGAACTGTATTTGACAACCAGGTCGTGCCTCTGCGGATCGAATAATTAGACTGCCATATTCCATATCGATTATAGGCAGAGGTCACGAGTCAAACGGGGTTTAAAGACCTCCGTGTTGTTGTCGACAGATTATTTTGGCAAAAATTTCGGCAGGTTCCACCCCCCCCCCCCCTCCTCGCCCCCCCCCCCCTATTTTCAATATATATGTGACCTAACTTTAGCCTGGTTAAATTGAATGAGGATTACTCGAGTCTAAAAAATAAATGCACAGTCTGGCAGATTATATATGTATGATTGCCTCATATACTATGTCATACTTGTAGGCGTATTAACGACTCAACTATACTAATGGTCAACACTTAAGGGCCACCCCACTTTTTAGTGTCATTGTTTATCGTCGCAAGTACGCTAATAAAATACAATGTTCTTTCGCTCCAAATGGATTAAAAGTTGACCTTAGACAATCCACTGTACAGGGAACAATAGACAACAATTCATCATTTTCCACGAACGTGTCAAATGCACGTGAAACATCGTCAGTTTTTGTGAAAAGCTGTGCGATATTGGCAAGCGTAGCAAAGGCAGGCAGGTGGAAAAACTCGGTAAAGTCGTGATGCACGTGCTAAAGGGGTCAGTCGTGAACACTGAGCACCTCTGTTTCGCTACAAATACCGGTACAGCAGGGGAATAATTGTCACTTTCCTAACCATGCCACCACGAAGCCTAAAGCCAGTAGATCAAGGCCGGGCGCTAGCATGGCTGCAGGATGGAATTTCCGGACGAGAAGTTGGGAGACGTCTTGGGGTGTCCCAATCAGTGATCCAGAGGCTGCTGGCACGATTTCAAGAAACTGGAAGGGCAGAACGACGACCCTGCTCAGGACGCCCGCGCTGCACCAGCAGAAGGGAGGACAGATACCTCTGTGTGGCGGCTCTGCGCGACCGAACTGTCACGTCAACCACTCTGCGACGTCAACTGATGCAAACTGCAAACTTTAACATCTGCTGAAGCACAGTGTGCCGACGTCTGCGCGAAATTGGCCTGGCTTCATGCAGAGCAGCGATGAGAATACCCCTCACTCCAGCTCATCGCAGAGCCCTGGTTGCCTGGTGTCGTCAACATGTGAGGTGGAACAGACTCCAATGGACTCAGGTTCTGTTTACTAATGAGTCACGGTTCACTGTGTCCTTCAACGACGGCAGGGTGAGGGTCTGGGGCGAGCGATTCACGGATGGATGCGTCCAAGAGGTGGATCGCTACGGAGGAGGTTCAGTCATGGTCTGGGCAGGCTTCAGCAGGGAAGGTAGGATCCCCCTCCACATCATCCGAGGTACCCTGACTGGACTGCGCTATCGGGACGAGATTGTGAAGCCCCTCATCCAGCCAGCTCTCCAAGCCATAGGCGACAATGCTATTCTGCAGGACGACAACGCTCGACCTCATCGCGCCCGTGTGATGGATGAGTACCTTGAGCAACGGGGCATCATGAGGATGGAGTGGCCAGCTCGTTTACCTGATCTGGCTCCCATCGAGCACCTCTGGGACGTGCTTGGGCAACATATAGTCAGCAACCACCCCCACCTCATGGCGTCACGCCCCCAGCTGACTCAGTTCCTGCATCAAGAGTGGGAAGCGATCCCACAGCATGTTCTCCGAATCCTGGTGAACTCCATGCGTCAACACTGCATTGAATGCTTGGCTGCAAACGGTGGGTACACTCGCTACTGACTGGAACAGTCTTGTGTGACTTTTCAAATGAGGTGTGCGTGAACATTCTCACGTACTGCTGTTGTTACAATAGCTTGATTTACTCAAAACTGAAATGAAATTGTTATTGAATAAATTAGCAAAGTACTGACACCAAGTATTGTTACATTATTTGTGTGGTGTTGTCGGTGCGTCTGCGATAAAAAGTGGTCCTTAAGTTTTGACCATTAGTAAATATGCATTCAAATTGCGAGCCTTGGCCATTTGTCACCAGCGCTGCTTGAGAGTGGTGAAGCGTAGACACAAAGAAATAGCGCCTGGGCTCCTTCGGTGCGGGGCGTGTGTGTGTGTGTGTGTGTGTGTGTGTGTGTGTGTGTGTGTGTGTGTGTGTGTGTGCGTGCGTGCGTGCGTGCGTGCGTGCGTGCGCGCGCGCATGTCACGTGTGTGTGTGTGTGTGTGTGTGTGTGTGTGTGTGTGTGCGGTGTGCCCGGTGTGTGTGTGTGTGTATGCGTATGTCATTTATGCCATGCAAAGTCGAGACAGAGTCTGGGATATGGGAAGGGGTGAGGGAGAGGAGGGGGGGGGGGGGTAGAACTGAACTGCTAATCATTTCCAGACGCCCTATACACGCATCAATGCCGACTTTCCTCTTGGCGGCCTTCTACACCTCGACACCACATGTTGTATGCACAAGTACTATAAGTATGCTCTCTCGCTGAGGCTTGAGTCATAAGCGCGCTGCGGCAAAGGCCAGCCTCTCAAGTGGTACGATGCTTCCCCTAAAAGCTACGTCGTTTCCGTTTCTACTTCATGTGGTCTCGAGTGTAAACCAATATGGAAGACCCAGAATACAGAAACTTTTATGTTTCGGGAAAGGCATGGTGGCATGTACTAACATATGTGTTTTTCCTGAGCGGCCTGTGTAAAAGCAGTACTCTGGTTCAAGCTGGCACGTTAAACATAGTAGAAGGTACGTCACTGTTCTTAGTCCATTTTGTACACCACAGTGCAATGCTGTCTTACGATGCTATGGAGCTGTTGTGTTTACAGACGAAAATCAGTTAAATATGGAAACAGCGGCAATCCGAGTAAAGATTTTGTTTTGTTTACAGCTAAGCCAGCATACAGTGTTACTGAGATTCACGCGGAAGTACAATGCGATGTTACGGTACTGAAGAAACCGGCTAAATTGACGAGTGGTTTTGTTTGTTTACTTGTTTTTTCGCACAGTGTCTCAGCCACCGACGTTTAAAGAACAGGTCAGCCAACTGTCACTTGACAGGTTAGGTCCTTCGTTAGTGACGATACCGTTCAGCAGAAAAAGGACCTTGATCACCCCGTGTATTTTCTGATGCGGAACAGTAGGCTTATCATCAGTCGCAGTCAGTGAAGGAAACTGTGCAGTTATTTCTGCTGGGTCCATTTGGAACAGGACGGGGATGGGTCAGCGGCAGACTGCTCGGCAGACGGCGAGCGTTTCGCAGTCATTCGTTACTAAAGATGTCATGAAGAAAGAGGAAAGAGAGAATTGATAAAGAATGACAAAGTAAACACATGCAGCACACCAAATGTGCGTTACTTTAACCTATTTAACGTCACGACCGCATTTTCCATTTTTGGGAGGTGTCACTGCCCTAACGACTACGTATCAGTCGCAGGAGAAGAATCGCCGACTATGATAGTTCAATGGTAGTGCCAGATTAGCTTGGCGCCTGATGGTGCCAAGCTAATATGGCACTACCATTGAATTATCATGATCAATCCATCTCCTGCTGTAGGGTGTTGGGACTAAATTGATTAACTTTCATACAGAAATACTCAATTAAATTCTGTTTTTTAATACTAAGGCCTATCATAAACTTAAATTCCTGAGTACATTTTCCGACACTTACACACATCAGTAGCATGTGGAGACTACCTGGTGGCTGGAAGAGGGTACTTTGACAGCCCCGGATTCCCTGAGGAGTACCCACCCGAGCTGAACTGCCACTGGGTCGTACGTGCCGACACCCCAGGAGCATCCATTAACTTGACCTCGCAGTTCTTCTTCCTCGAGTACCAGGACACGTGTCTGTAAGTTTACATGAATGAGAGTTGTATTTTGTTCATTTACTGTTTATTATCGATCTGCTTTCTCTTCCCATGGGCACATGTCCAAAACCCCACCGGCCTCACCTTCAAGAACCGGCATCCAATACACAAATAACGTTTATCAATAATATTCAGAAAGTATGCGTTATGTTATTGTACTGGGCCGGGCGATAGTGTTTTATTGCTTTCACTGCGGTTAATGAATGAATGACTGACTGAATGAATGGTGAGTGAGCGAGTCATTTAGTAAATCAATCATGAACAGCCAACTGACCATTCTTATTGCCAGTCATTCAGTAATGGTTTTGAATCCTTGTTATCTCCCGAGGGCGGGGGGGGGGGGGGGACGATGGAAGGGGGGGGGGAGGGGGAGGGGTGGT
This sequence comes from Semisulcospira habei, assembly GCA_036245525.1. Lineage (NCBI taxonomy): Eukaryota > Metazoa > Mollusca > Gastropoda > Semisulcospiridae > Semisulcospira > Semisulcospira habei. The sequence continues at coordinate 162,681,106 of BTPG01000003.1, forward strand.
TCCAACCTTTTGTTTTGGACCTTTAACCTGAGACAGATGGCGCTCAGAGAGCAGACCTTGCTTATTACCTGGCCGAAAAATCCAAAAGCCAGGGAGGGGATTGAGGGTGGGGGGTGGGGGACGGGAGGGTGGGGGGTAGGGGTGGGGGTGGGGGAAGCGAATTTAAAGACCGTTTTCACATTCGCATCATCGGCCGAAATATGTAGTTTATAAGGGGTAGGCGACTTTGATGTAGAACTTTTTTTCTCTCTTTCTTTATTTTATTATTTTTTTTTTTTTGTAATTATTAGGGGCGCGGGGACGAAACCCCACTCCCGCCCCTGAACCCTTTGTCTGTCCTTTGCGCTATTTGTCGCGATGATTCCGGCAAGAATCATCGCGACAAAAAGCGCTACAACGCCGGGTTAAATTTCACAGCGTGTTCCTTTCTTTGTAGGTTATTTCCATTCCCTTCTCAGTCGAAACAAATCATGGGGAGAGCCTGATTAGTGTAGCCAACGTCTCTCAGTAGATACGCCAAGCTCAGCTATTCAGGCACTTGTACTAGTCTAAATCTCCGTTCGTGTTCGTAACACATTTGAGATGTGCCGCGTCCGGATACGCGGCTTTAGTATTAACTCATTCGAGACGTGCCTCCTCCAGATACGCGGCTTATGCCGCGTATCCGGAGGCGGCACATCGCGAATGAGTTAATTGTTTGCCTGTACAGATGGGACAGAGTTGAGATACGAGATGGCGACAGTGAAGGCGCTGAGGTGCACACGTTCTGCGGTAACCAACCACTCTTCTACCTCTCCCGGCATGACGTGGTACACGTGCGCTTTCTCAGTGACGTTTCCAATGGCCACGTGGGCTTCAGGATATTCTACTCTGAAATCATTCCAGGTATACGTTTTTGTAATTGTTGTTTTTACATTGTGCTTTTGTGTTGGAATGTTGAGGAAAAATCGAAGATACTCAAATTTGACTATAACCGCAGATCGTGATTTGCTTACTCAGTCACGCTGCCATGACATTTACGAATATGTTTGAGTCAAGACATGATGCACGCCTGTAATACATGATAGTTATACATACAGCGACCCACAATGTCGTACTTCTGTCACTTTTTTTTTTAATTTAGAGCCGTTCGTCGCTATACATTTTATAGGGTT